>UELX01002016.1:0-35645 GCA_900480035.1 Eupelmus urozonus
TTTTACCTTGCTAAAATAGAATTTAACATAATGTATATATCATTTTCAAATTTAAGAGCATTTAACGTATTATTTGCGTATGTTTATCTAGAATTACGAAAATTTATCCGTAAGTTATACGTTATATGGATTTCGTAAATTATAGAACAGAGAATTACGACAAATTTGCGTTAGAATTTTGACGAATTGATTTTCGTAAAAAAGGGACCCAATACGTAAGAATTTCGTAAAAAACGGACTTAAGTACAAAACATTTTTAACTGTGTTTATAATTAAAATTATTTACGATTTAACGATGACATACTACGAAAAAAAATCAAGTAAAATTTTGTAGAAGAAGTACAATATAAATTAGGTATATATCCATGTTTTTATTAGTTAATAAATATTTGAAAGCTGTTAAAAAGTGACTAACTATTTAAATACAAAAATAAAAGATTGAAAAATATATGAATAATGTCTTTTATTAATAATGATTTGCTTGAATATCAACCATTTTTTACTTTATTATAATTACGAATTATCTGATTAAATATGGATCTCCTCATTAGGTAATATATAAAAATTTATTTATATTTCATCACAATATTGAATACCTATATACAACTGGAAATTTTTCCGTATTCAAAGTACATTTATTATAGTACGTATAACAAATTTTACCTATGTCATTGATGTTATTATGTTATTAAATAAATCATTTTCACTGAATAAATTTAAACTGCTTGAATTATTAATAAAATATCAAATCCTAATAATTAGTAAAATAATTATATTTTCATTTAATTAATGTTTTCCTTTATCGAGCTGAAGGTATATAATAAAGTGTAAAAATCACTATGAAAGAAAATTAGATTGTCTCCAATTCCATTTGATTCAATTATATAGTTAAACTGCTTTGATATTCTTTGTCCACGATAAACTTTAAGGATGATTAAATAATTAAAATTACAACTTTATATACAGTCCGTGGATTAAGAAAAATAATTTACAGTTTATTTGCTGGTTTTAATAACTTCAACTATTAGTCAATATTTAATTAATAAATCGTAAAGATTAAAATTAAAATAAATTTTATTCCTACATAATTCCAGTGTCTTTAACTTAAATATACAAATAATTAAATTTACAAAAGTTAAATTGCATAGAAAAGTATTTATCTAGACACTCAAAAATCAACAATAAAAAGCATTATCGTACCATGTAGCGTAAACGAGAGTCACTTCTATTCTTGTATGCGAAGGTTAATACAAATCTGAATATTGTCATTTGAACCTTTAAAGCAACATATAGCTATTGTCCTGCACATTCTGCACTGTTGTTGTCTTCATTCGTATGTATTATTTTTTCGTAGAGAAATAATCTCAAATAATCGATGTTTTTGTAGGTGAAAATTTTTACTAGATTTGCACTAGATTACTTCTTTAGATTACGTGAGATTACGTGAGTATGATTCTCAAAAGCATATTAGCTTTTAAAATTCTATGAATTAAATTTTTATTTAGTGGAAAATCTTATTAACTTTTAATTTACCGAAGCATTTCGAAAACAAGCAACTTTTCAAGTTCGCACGCAAAATTACCTATACTTTTGAGTAAAAATGTAAAAACATTAATAGTATAATTTAAAATGAATCAATAAACGAAATGAAGGTAAAAAAAATAAAATTAATTCACTAACTCTTGCAAAAAACATCGCGTGAGAATAAGATAAATTTTAGGTAATAGGGTTATATAATATAATAACCAAAGTGTACGGGTCATTATGTGTAAAAAATGTTTATTTTTCAATGTGTTTAAATTAATGATATGCGAAAAATTTTAAAATATAAAAGTCGACTTTTATTGTGTATCAATTTTTTTGTGTATTGCATATTGAATTTATTTATTATAAAAATTGTAGTGATTCTTTCTTTATACAATTAATCTTTTTCATTTAAGTAAATAATTAATTCAAATCGGAAATAATAGGTTACGATTAAAGAAGTTTAATTTTACCTTCCGCATAAGCAATGTGCATAACTAAAAACTCAGCCCAAACAAAACCAATCAATAATAACAACAATAATAAAATCATTTGCACAGGTGTCAGGATTTAAGTGAATTAACGAATTCACCACGAAATCAAATTATAATTATTTATTTGCGGCGAACAGGAACAGCCGACGCGAAAACAATATCAATGGCCAGTCAATGGCACATATCAATTTAGCCTGCAAGGTGGTCTCTCTATATTGATAAGGCAAATGAAGTATATATACGTAAGAGGAAAGCTGGTCTCGATTCGTACTGGCCTATTCCACTCGCCGGGATTTCCTGATAATCATCCCTGCAATTAAGCACACCGACAATATAACCATTCTTTTCATTACTCAACAAAAAACCAGTATAAACGACGCCGATTAT
Source organism: Eupelmus urozonus (assembly GCA_900480035.1). Lineage (NCBI taxonomy): Eukaryota > Metazoa > Arthropoda > Insecta > Hymenoptera > Eupelmidae > Eupelmus > Eupelmus urozonus. The sequence goes on from UELX01002016.1 coordinate 2,406, forward strand.
GTCATCTTCTCAAACGCTTACAAAAATAAGACATTAAAATAGAATGACAATAGAATTCGCTAATCCCTCTATTAATAGCCGCGGTTGATGCACCAATAAAAATCCTCAACTCCGATGAAAATCTAGTCTCCCCCCACTCGCTGCCCGCACAATATTTTTACCACTCATCGTTGCATCTAGAAAAACGCCGCTCTACAAAAACACCATTTCTATAAAATCTCCGCCACTCGTCGCGATAACCTTATTATTATTACGCGATCCGATTACACGTCGCGCTCGACGGAAGTAAAATGCGCGCCAACTCTCCTCTTCCTTATCGAAAAACACCTGATACAACGGCCCCCTCCCCACGAAAAAAAAAGAAAAAAAATCCCAGCATCATCGCTACGCGACCGGATATATACCCGCTCTCTCTCAGGCGCGAGTAGGCGAAGGAGTTGGATTTGTCGCGGCATATCGCGCGAAGGCTTTAGGGTCGCGGCCAGAAATAGCTGAATTACACGGCGCTGCCGACGACGCCGAGAGAGCCAGCAGGGAAGTGCACGCGCGCTCTCGCCACGATAACGTCATAAACAAACAATGCCCGAGAGCGCGAACCGGTTTCCCCTCCTGCTTCTCTCAGCTCCTCTTCTGCATGATTCTTTTTTTTTTTTTTATTTAACGCTCTCGAGAGAGGATCGATTACGAATTAAAATGCCGATCTTTTTTTAGATCGCTGCAGCCCCCGCGTATATGCAGGTACGCTTTTTATCGTCGCGTTGTATAGAGAGAACTGACTAGACAAGGAGGGGGGGGGGGCGACACTCGTCAGATTAGATAAAACGATTTTCTACGTTGTTAGCGCGGATTTGAGCGCGCTTGTTTGCGCGGATCGGTTTAGGAGTATTGTTATTTCTGATATGCCGAGGAATGCAGCGAGCGCACTCTCCGCTCTTTACATAAGTAAATTGGCACAAAAGACAGTGCAGCCGCGCGCTCGTTAAAATAAGCGCGAGCGCGCGCACCTATATGCATAGAGACAGCGCGCGACGCGCAGGTTCTCTCGATTAGAAGAGGCGCCGAGAGCGCGAGGAAAAAACTGGAATTAACGAGACCGATATTAAAAATAGGGACTCGCGGCGGCGGCGGCGGCGGCGCGATATATATTCCAGTGAAACTTCCAGAGCGCGTTTCCGAGGCGGCCGCCGCCGTGGCCTTGTGTTACATAGAATCCAAATACACACACGTATATATAGTTCCGGCTCGCTACCGTCGTCGTCTCCTCTGCGCTCTCTCGCGAGCGCGCGTATATATATACACACGTAAACGCGCGCGACGACCGCCTACTATATAATGTACAATTTGCTTCTCGCGAGGAGAGGACTTCGACCGCCAAGGTCTCTCTTACTCGCGCCGGCTTTCCGTAAATATTCCCAATGTCTTCAGAGCAGTGCATTTGCATTCGAGCGCGAGCCAGAGATTGTGGACTAATCCGATTACGGGCGGTTATGATGCCGGTGCCTGCGCGTAATTGACGCTGCGAGGATGGATTCTATAGTCGGGGATTGTGGCTGCGCGAGGCTGTGTAGGGAGATGCGAGAGTTGATCGAGTGAAAAGTATTTGGCCGGCGTTTGAAAGTTGGCGGCGGCTGGCTGTATAGGTGAGCGCTGGCGTGATTTGTTGGGGGAGGTGCTGGGGTGGAAGAGATGAATGAAGTCATGTTGGCGGAAGGGTGGTGTTGTTATGACTGGATAGTTTTTAATGAAGAAGCGGCGGTTATAGATATCATCTTTTGAATATTTTTATCGTATGTACTGGGCAGTTTTATTTTTAATCGAGTTGGACTTATAATTAGTAAATAATAAGAGTCGTGAATACAATAGGTGTTGCTAAAGAAAAGCAGGTTTATAAGCGGTATTAAAGAAGTAAATATTCAAAGGTTTCGTCAGGAAAAGACTTTAAGAAAATGAATTACGATCTGTGAAGCGATTCACTAAAATTTTCCGTGCCTAATGCTAAAAACTAAGTTAATTTGCGTTGTTTAACACCAATAGAACTGCTGCAGCTCGGTTTTATCACATCCTAATAAAAATCTAATTTTTTTTACAAATTAAAATGCAGGTAAAAATAACGAGAAAGATAAAATAATATTGGTATCATAAATTTACTTTTTTCAATGGATTCAACAATAGAAACATATAAAGCCAAATGAGCAGATTCTGTTTGTTTTTACGACCACGTGTTTGCTTACAATATCCGCTCTTGAGTTTCGCTTTGCTCTTTATTTAACTCATTAACTGTGTACTAAGTCCCTTACGAAAAAAATATACAAGAGTCACATTTGCGCCATATTTTTACATTTTTTAGACAAAAATGGATATATTTCTGCTGAGTCTACGTAATTTCTTTTTTTCATGACACTACTACAAACTACCTCTTTTACACGTAATAAATTCCATATTCAGTTTAAAAATATTCTAAAAAAATTCTAAAAATATAATTTGTAATAAAAAAATTTTTATATTGTATTTGATAATAAAAAAAATTTGTTCTTAAAAATTTAGAAAGCAATAACATTAAAAATGCATTTTTCTTCTTACTACATGGCATTAAAAATGGAGGTAAAATCGGAAAAATCAAGGTTGAAACGATTTAATTTGGAATGACTCATATGCATATAAGAATATTTAAAGAATTCAAGGCTTCGCATAAACCGTTTACCGATAAGTTGCAGTCACGTTTTTATATATGTTTAAAGTAATCAGTATTATCGTTAACTAACAAATTAACCCTTTATAATTGAACAAGAACGAATTCTTTTGAAAATAATCTATTGTATAAAACGTTCAGAAAATAGAAGCGAATAATGAATATTTCATGAAAAATATTAAATTTATGCATCTTTTACATCCTTGTAAATATTCATTGATTTTTGCCTGTATAGGATATTTTAATAGGTAAATCAAAGTTTGAAATTACGGCCTACTTATTTGAAATTTCAATTAAAAAGTAAACAAATAATATAATTCGTAATAAGGACTCTAAGCGTCTTGAGCCGTCTTATACAACTATAAATAAATAATTAGAAAAATATTTTAATTAATGATGCAGGAATATAATTTATTTCACTATAAAATTTCGAAAACTTATTTAAGAGATCTAAAATAAGATTATATATATGTATATTTGCCCACATATTATATACTTACAATTAGTACTCATAAATTTTACATTTTTGAGTATGCACATTAAATAATTAACTAATAAATATTTTGTAAAATATATATAGACAAAAAGAGTAAAACGAATAACGAATAAATTGATTGCAGTTTCAGTTCTTCTATTTTCTCATTGCATATTTAGTAGCTCGAAGAAAGATTTACCCGGTGCAGATTTAGAGTAATATAAATTATCTTTATTATTGAAAGCAGAAATAGAACTTTGTTGCTTAATATGTTTCCTGTTTCCTTCTGAATCGAAAAAGTGTAGTGGAATATTTGCGAGATAAGGTTTCTGAACTGTATAATAATGAGTTTATCTTAATGCAAGATTTTTTTTTTTAATTTGCAAACTTTCGCTTGCACTTTTAATTCTATTTTAGTACAAGGCGGTAAACAATATTTGTAAATATGGAAATAATTACTAATAAAAGATAATTCATATCATTAAAAAGCAATGAGTGTACAAAAATCAACTTGTGTAGAAACACTTAACGTAATTTTTATAAAATGCGTAACAGTCAACCTGCTATTATGCAACTGTCTAAAAATTCATATCTTTCGAATAAGCACTATTGCAGTCATATCAGTTAATAGTAAGGCTATGCTGGCTGAACAATAAAATGTACGATTTCAACGAAGCTAGTTATATTCCACGTAGGATTAATGTAAAGAACACATTTACGAATTACTTTTTGACGTAAACATATTCTGTTTTGCACTTACAGTAAAAAATGAATAAAAAAGTGTAAAAAAGTGTATTGTAATGTGTAAACATAAAAGTGTATTTACATGATAGACTTTATTTTTGTTTTTCACTATATACTCGGTATAAAAAAAAAATAAATAAATAACTATTAGCTTCTAATTTAACAAAGTGTTATATTTTTATCAATAATTATTAATAAATAAACGCAATTTTTCAATAAAATATGAAAATACAGGAAATTTTTAATCTAATTTAAGCAAAACTCGCTGTTGATCATCAGCAACATTAAGTCGTAAGCACGCACGCTCAAGATACCTTCCCCGAAGTGATAATGTGCCAAGATGATCGGCTCAAGCGAATCTCTCGATTTATGGCCAACTTATATCCACTTTATTATACTCTTGTTAAGTATCATTTGAAATTCGAAAGCCCCGCCAACGGCGCGCGCGCGCGCGCGTCGAGAAAAAATATAGATTGCTGCACTTATCTACTTTTGATTGCAGCGCGATAAGCACAACAGTACCTATACGTATACGCGATACTAGGAGTAAACGTTTGTCGTTAGTCATCCGACAAAATCACGGTAAATATGTGTCCGATTACATCACGTGCGTGCGCGGTGCATCCATTTTACAAAACTGTCAATATTGTAGAAAAGCGGCTTTTATGAATTTGCATGACAATAAGCGCCGCTTAACCTTAGATCGCTGATAAAATTATGTGCCTTCGTCTTTTAACATTAAAATGTATTTGCGGAAACTCCGGCCTTTTTTTAATGCTGAAAACGCCTTTTGTCGAACATTTAAATCATAAAAGATATTGTTAATTCGTAGGCTCGGACGTACAATGATGAATTGAGCATTACAAAGATAAATTTGCTGATAAAAAAAAATTTTACCCTATTGCATAAGGTTTTTACAACTTCAGATACATATCGCGAATGAGCTGAAGATTTATTAGCCAAAACTATATAGTTAAACCCAGTAATTAATTGATTACAGTAGCATGTTTTGTACTTAAAAATGAAATGGCTTACTTTATATTTATGTACATCATAAGCTATAAAACAAAGAGAGATAGTATTTCGGTTTACTTATAGAAATGTGGAATTATAATTTTAATAAAACAAAATATACAAAGTAATTGAAATGGGCATTAAAGAAAATGATGTATTGAGATAACTGTCAAAGCTAGATTTAATATAAAATTAATTACTTTCTAGTAAATGCTAAAAATGAATCGTGATAAGGTAGGAATCTGCTTCTTATGTCTACAGGCCGCTTTTATTATTGTGTACTTAGCTATCTTTTTACATGTTATTCAATATTTATTCAGACTGAAGAAAAAAAGATTTGTTTACGATGTTTCTATTTATGTTACTAAATGCATGCAACAAGCGATTGCAGCTATTTTCGCAAGTTGTAAAAATATTTTTCACTTATTTCGCATTATTTTTATTATCACTAAAATAAAAACCCGTTTGGAAATTTTCATATAATAACACATTCATTGTCATAAGCAATGTAACTTTTACCGTCCCAAGATTTCATTATATAATAATGGAAAATTTATTCTCCGAGCGTTGTTACTCCAAAATAGTTATCACCGTGAAGTTCTAATGGTTTTAGACAGCTGTTGTAGTTGTTACAAAATCGTGATAAAAGTGGAGGCTGTTAATTTTATAAAACAACGATTGCGCAATTCTACTTCCCCGAATTTTTCACAAACACGACGGATTTTCTGGCTTTGCCACGGCCGACTAACAATTATCGACGCTTTTTAGAATGTTAGATGTGTGAATGTTTGACGTTAGAATTTTATGTGTGCGCTAGTCTATTTCATGAATTCAGGCGGGGAAACAGTTAAATTATATATACGCGTTATCGTAAAATTACTATTTATAGAAGCGAGTCGCTATATTTACGGAATATCTCTCTCTCTCTAATGTTACTTTTAACAGCGTTTTTATAACCGGAAAACGACTTTGACTGATGATCAAAGTTAGTATAGTAACGCGTTACTCGCGTGTAAATCAAAATACTCGCTTTTTATTTAACTCTACAACTATTCCGTCGAATTAGATTGCCGAAAAGTGTAATTATCCTGATGAAAACAAATGTTTTTTTAAGATAATATCCGAGAAACACGTTTTAATATAGTAGGTATCCAAATATGATATTTTTAGAAAGTGTCCGTATAAATGGATATGCCTCAATGCGAGCTAGAGCCAGACCACTTAAAACCGATTCTAGATGCCTTAGAGCAGTGCAACTCACTCCATTAATTTATTCCAGAGGAAAAAAGATTAAAAATCCGTTTTGAAATCGTTTAATAAAGTTCCATTAAAAACGTTTCAATTTCCACGTCTCATACGGCAATATTAGTAAAGTTCCAATACGCTAAACAGTAAAAACATGTTTATGTATTATTTAGTTTAGTTTAATGAATCACCTCAAAGTAACGCGTGGAAAAATTATATTCATAGAAAAATCGTATATATATATATATGTAGAAAAGAGCGTTAAACCGCGTGTACGTGCACTTGACAAAAATTAGATGATTCTTATCGGCTCGAGAGTGATTAAGCGCCACTCAATTTCAAAGAGATTTTATCAATTATAGTAGCCGCGAGATATTTAAGCTTCCGAATCTGGCCGGCGCGCTCGCACCAGCAAAATCCCGCCGAAAAATCAAAGGCCAAGGCCATCGAGATCTCCTATAAAGTCCGATATCTACTATATTACAGTAGCATCGAAAAATAAAGCAAAAACCGCGGCAGCGAAGTAACGAAGGCTAAAAGCAAAGTAAAAGAAAAGTCAACGCGAAAAGTGACGTGTCTCAGAATCAACAGGTTAGCAGAGCGCGGCCGGCTGCTCCCCCGCACGTATCCCAAAGCATCATACACACACAGAGAGAGAGAGAGAGAGAGAGAATCGTCCGCTCGTTATCTCTGGGCTCTCAACTGGCAAGAAAAGCCCAAAGGAAGCGCGCGCGAAATTCGAGCTATTCACAGCGATCTGAAACTCGGTCACGCGCGCATTGATAATGGTAATAGGCTGGTTGCGCGCGTCACACGCGCACAATGCCCGCTCCGGCACGAAAATAGCCGGCACGTCCATCCCGAGCGCGCGCGCTTGGGGAGCTCTTGGAGCGCGCGCGGAGTGTATAGGTAGAGGAAAAGAAAAGGAAAACAAAATGTGTGCGCGAGCGCGCGAGACATCAAAAATGAAACTGCAAAAATCGAGCGCAAGCGCAAGCGCGTGGTAGATCACCGGCGCGCGGAGGCACGTGGCCGTCTGGTGGTGGGGCCTTGCTTGTGTATACAGTGTGTCTATGTGTGTGCGTGAGCTCGGGCTCTTGTATAGAGAGAGACTAGAGAGAGAGAGGAGAGAGAGAGAGAGTTAGTAAGAGAGAGGGAGACACCAACCTGTCAGTCTTCTCGACTTGGACGAGGGGGGCGAGCTCCTGCCTGGGCGGCTCCGCGCTGATACCCTGGGCGCGGTGCTTGCGGGGCCTGGGCTTGGTCGGGGTGAGGGGCGACTTGAAGGGCAGGACGCTGAGGAACTTGTCCAAGTGGCTGCGCAGCTCCTGGATCTCGGCGTCGCGCTGCCTCAGCTGGGACTCTAGCTCCGCTATCCGCTCCTCCCTCGACCTCAGCAGCTCCTGCAGGTTGTTGCTGTTGCTGTCTATGACGGCTGCTGCTACGGCCGTGCTAGCCGCCGCCGCCGCCGCCATCTCGCGCTGAGGCGGCTGCTGCTGCAGCTGCTGCTGACTCGTAGCGCCGCTTACGCTGCTAATGTTGTTGTTGTGGTTGTGCTCGTCCTCCTCGTCGGCGAGCCGCTGCTGCGGCGACGAGAAGCAGAGCGAGTCGAAGCACACGCGCATAGACACGCAGGCGTCGCTGATCAGCCGGCACTCGGCCCCGTCCATCGGCTCTCCGAGAGCTCGCTTCTCTCTTGCTTTTTCTGCCTCGCGCTCGCTCGCTCGCTCGCTCGCTGTTGCTGCTGCTGCTGCTGCTGCTGCTGCTGCTGCTGCGTCAGGACGACGGATTCGCTGCTGCTACCTCCGCCTGGCTGCATGCACGCGGCCGAACCTCCGCGGCTGCACTAACGCGACTCTCTCTGGCTGGGGATATAGGCGCGCGCGCGCGGCCGCCGCTATACTTCGCGCACACACACACCTCGCGCTCTCTTGCAGCAGCGCTGGCTGACTGCGCACTCTGCGCCCGAGCGGCCGCTGCGAATGCTGCGCGATACAGAGAGACCAAGCGCTGAGCTCTCTCTCTCTCTCTCTCTCTCTCTTCTGGCTGTGCGTGCGCGCGGTTGAGAAGAGAGAGAGAGAGAGAGGATGATCTATACGTCGACGGCGACTTGTTTTTCCGGCGATGGCCCACGTGCCCGTGTTATACATGCGCTGCTGTATTGTCTTGAGATGATCGAGCGCGCAGGCGCACGAGGGGGATATAGCTTTCTCGACTGGTAAAACACATATACGGGCGCGCGCTGTTGATCATTCTTTGGGAGATGCTCCGCGCGCAGGTTTGTTTTTCTGCGCGCCGATTGGTTTTATTACAACTGCGCGTCTGAGAGAAAGAGAGAGGGATGGTTGTGGATGTAGTCTGCTAGCTAATTTTAGAAGCGATGTGTGGGTGGCGCTTGTTTTTCTTTGATAAAGTATATACATGAGCGGGCTGATTGAGTTTTAGCGGCGGAGGGAAAAGTGGAGGACGCTGGGAGATGGATTACCGACCGATGGTCAGGTATATTTTACCGAGCGGGTGGAGGTGCACGCGCGGCCGCTTTATGAATGTGAGGTGGCGCTATTGCAATGGAAAGTTTGTGTGATGTACTATGTTGTTTTGTAAAGTTTTCTGAGTTGTAAGTTGTAAGATTTTAGCAAGTATTATCTTATGCTTCTGAGTTATTTCTCAGGTGTAGGTATAAAGTATTTTATGATCAACATAATAGTATCAGTAAAGACAAACAAAAACTGACTATTATAACTATTCTAATAAATAAATAAGAGCATTCGAAAAATGTTTTGACTTTACATTTTCTAATATTGCATGGTATTATTATAAATAAAAACCTTTACATACAAACTTGGACTAAATATGTCGATTAAATTATCTAATATTACACTTCCAATTTTCAATAGTATGTACTTTGCTGCAATTTATTTAATTTAATACACGTTTATTTATTCGTAAAATACTTAAATATAAAAACTGTTAATTTTAAATACGATTATTATGTGTTTTTTAAGAACGTAGTTTTATCGTTTTATATATATATATATATACACGGAGATAACGATATATAATTGAAACTCGAAAATATAAAAATTGTAAAAACAAACAATATTTATGTAGATATAATAAACATTAATATTTATACAATTCGAAAATCGCTTAAATTTAAACACACAATGAGTATTTCGATTTAATTACAAAAAATCAAATACATAAATATTGGATAATTTTATGTTTACCTCAGTACATTTGCCAATTTGTATTTTTGTTACACTTAATTTGTGTATTTTGTATCATTTTATACAAAACACATAAGTACTTAATTTCGAACAAATTCATGCATTTCTTATTGATTTATTTAACAGGCAAAACTTTTGTTATTATTTAATTTTACTATACAAGACCTGTATATCCAATAGTTAATGCCAAACTACAGAAACTTTAAGTTTTTTAAACAAGTTATAAAAGAATCTATGAAAGTTGTACTTTCTCTTTCGTTTCACTTATCAAATCTTGAAGAATAGGTGGCGAAACTCATTTAAGTATACTAAGAACTATACAGAAAATTTTGAAATTCAAAACTATATTGACACAGAACACAAAAATTAAGTTCTTTGAAAATGTTACGAAATTTTTAAGTTTAAAGATATTAAATAGCGCTAATAAATGGTTGAAATTACTATACAATTTTTAATAAAAACTTTGAATAAAATCTGAGAATTATATTTTTATTGAACTATATTTTTATAAAAATTTGACTGTTAATTTTATTTTTGTAGTAGTAATGTCGATTAAGTATATATTATATTTGAAGTTAATTTTATGTGGTTCTAATGGTTTATATACGTAACTTTTGAATATGTATAAACGCAATTTAGTATAATTTGACGATTTCGAAAAAAATATAATTCAAACTTTGTTTTTATTTTATGAAAAACAAATGTTTAACATGAATGAAGCCCTCCTACTTCTTAGCTATTAAAAATTTCAAATTTAAATTACATACCACGATCAATTAAAATTTTAAATTTTCAGTAAACTAAGACATAAACAAAATTTGTCGCATGAGAAAAAAAAAAAATACTCGCCATTAACCACATTATGCAATAAAGTGCCATACTCGTGGTTTCAAAAGCATAAAGCATATTTCAGCCTATAAAAAAAAAAAAAATTAAAAACCAGCCTCAGAGAGCCTTTGCTCCGCAACTTGCCTAACTCGGCCGTAATAAACTCTATTTCGAAACGATAAAGCTCGTAACGAGCCAAACTACATTCTTAACGCATACAAAGTGCTCCCGAGAGACCGTCTCGTCTGACACTCCCCAATCAGAGAAGATATATCGAGCGAAAAAAAAAGGCAAACCAAAGTCCCATTCTTACAGCATCGCTACATCCTATAAGCCAGCCTCAAAAGCGAAGTCAAGAGGGCCAGAAATTCCTCCGAAGATTGGCTCTCCCGCAATGCAATGAGAATATTTGGCGCAATATCAGGGAGTTGATAAGCCATAAGGCAATTGTGCGAAATGATGGAGCTACTCGCGCAACGAGAGCTACACAGCCAAGACTTGCGTGGGCGCGCGCTTTCGCTTACATAGCCCGAGGCCAGGTGTCCGGGGGTCTGCGGCGCGCGCTCGGCTAGTTAGCGAGTTAGCTGATTGGACGCCTGGAGGGAGCCGGCTCTCCCCCCCTCGCGCTCGCTCTGCACTGGCTGCGGCTCGCTCTCGGGGCGGCTCGTAATGTCATAATAGAATAGCGATGTTAGTAATAGCATCGTGCCCGCGTGGCGCGCGCGATCGAGCCGGCAATTTGCATCGCATTGTCTACTCGTTATGCGAGCGAGAGCGAGCTACATCTGTCCCTGCGATTCGCAATATGTATATTGAAATTCATACGGTGCTTGCTATATATTGGCTATGGGAACGAGTGTAAAGAATGATTTAGGGTGTGCAGGGAGCAGCTTTGATCTCTTATCGCGCGAGAGCGTGGGTGGCTGATAGGGAGAGCGGTGGGGAGGTATATGCGAAATATCAACTAAACGATAAGCGCATTTATTATTCATTCGCTGCTGCTGCTGCTGGCGCAAGCCCTTGTGCTCTGCTCTTCAATTTCCAAAGTAGCTTTCTGCGCGAGAAATTTGCGAGTCGGAGAGAGGAGAGCATCTTTGCAGGAGCGCGCGTCCCTTTTATGCTTTTGTAAACTATGTGAGGGGGGAGTAATAGGAGAGCGCCGGCTTTTTATCTGCAGGTGAGCGTCTTTACGGGGCTGGGCATGCTCGGGCTGTATTTTAGGAGAGTTTTTTTTTTAAGGACCTGGAGGGGTGATTTGGGCTGGGGGTGGGTTGGAAATTTGAATGCGCGATGCAGCCGGTTTGTTTTGGGGATGATGGTTTTTGAGGGAGCTGGGGTGGAAATTGTTTGGTGACATTTTTCGTTATTGGGTAATAAGGTTGGTTCTTGAGAGGAGGTGCGAGTTTGTTAAAAATAAATTACTTTATATACTTATTCGAAGAAATTGATTTTTATGTTATTATTTCTGTACTCTTTCAGGATACTTGCTAAGTCCACTTTTTTCAAAATCGAATTTTTACCGGTTTTGAGGGTTTCGAGAAGACTTTTGTCATATAAAACTTACTGGTCACAGATTTCAATGAAATAGGCCCTGGAGTCCCAAATATGGCCATTTAACTTTAAAAGACTAAAAATATAGAAAAAATATGGTTTGACTTTAATTCTTACAATTTGATCAAAATACTACATAATAAATATGTAGAAGAAAAAAAACAACAAACAGCAAGCCCTGCTGCAAGTCGAACGCTTTATTATATAGAAACTCACAAATAAGTAAAAAAGAAACAAATTTTTTTCAATTACAATCAATATTAATTTTTAACAAATCTTTGTTTAATTTTCGACTGTTTATAATTTTTCAAGTTCAATTGTCTTTTCACAATACATTCGTTAGCTACTACTTATACTGACCAAGTTATAAAGATTTTCAAGATAGACCATGTTTTTGGGTCTCTTACGTTTAAATAAACCATGTGGAAAGCTCCAGGAATCATTCAATAAGACTTGCAACTTATATTTTTGACCAAAAACTTTTTTATAAAATTTCATCGAAGTTCGTGCCTCGAAGATGGGGTTCTGTAAATGTTTTTGGAGATTTATTACTTCCAAAGATTTTTCAATAAATCCAGTCTAATCGAAATAATACATTTTTGATTGTTTTTATAATATATACTTTGAAAATTGGAAATATGTTTTAAAGTATTTGAAGTCGAAAGTTTATTTTTTTTTATTGGAAAGCGAATCGAAAAGAATTTTCATATCTCGATTCGTTTTTATTTCACATCGTATTTAATTTTCGGGATATAGTTTTATTTTTTATCATGTTATGCATATTATAATTAAATCATATACGTTTTCGAAAGAGCTTAAAATTATCTATTTTTTCATATAAGAAATTTAAAAAACGGTACAGTCGTTTTTATCTTTTACAAAAATTTTATTAATTATAATTAGTGTCTAATCGATTAATTTTTTCAGTCTTTAATCTTTGATTTATTTCAAGAAATAAATTATTTTCCACAAAAAATCGCTTTTTTATTATTCGCGATAACTAGAGAGTAAATTTGCATGATCCTATCTGAAATTTTTCCGATATAGCCTTTTACTATCTCTTGAATGAGTTCTACTTCCAGCACAATCAGTCTATCAGATTTAGAAATATTTAAAGTCAAGTACTATATTTTTAATGTTTTTCTTTTATACTTTTACTTTTATATTTCGCGGAATCAGATCGATTTTTTTGTAATTTATAAAAGCTTATTTTCTTATGTTTTATTTGAGTAAGTTAAAAAGAATTTTAAAAAGAAAATAAAACTTTATTTTACATCAATTTTTCGAATAACGATATTTTAGTAGATGTACGACGGTGTATATGATTGAATTTTTTGAACATTTTAAGATAAAATGTTGAAAGTTCTTCTGATATTATAACATAATATCAGAATTCTGCTTAAAGTAATCCACGTAACTTTACTAATAAATAATCTATTACGTTTTCAAACATTACATAATTATTGTAACATTCAATAAATTTGTTATTATATTTTAATTAAATTATGTTTTTTTTTTTCATAACCATATTAATTTGGATTTAAAAAAAGCTAAGCATCACTTGATAACTCTTAATGTATTAAAGTAATATAAAGCTTTATTTATTGAGATTTAGTCCTTTATAATTTTAAGCGAATCTAAATAATAGAGAAATTGATGCTCTACATTGATTGATTGGGTAATATTGACTTGTTCGGATATTAGAATAATGATCCAATACCAGTAAGCTCATGCAAGCTTGCAGATTATAGTTCCACATTAATCTAGTATTGGTATTAGCCGTTTCTCGATGCTCTATATTGTCATTCTCCATATTAGGATAATATTCGCTTTATAAAATAATTTCGTACCATAATCGTACGCTTTCAAAAAAAAGCAATTCAATGATTACGATTGTCATTTATTAATAGCATCAATCTACATGAAAAATCAATATTTCCTTTTAAGTCGTTCGTTTTCATCGGTAATAAATATGTATTTCGGAATTAGGGGCAGGCGCAGAATCAATTCATACAACAATCAAGCTAAGCTCATACAGCGGCATTAGGGATAATCTCCAAAACTGACTATGAACTGACAAAATCTCTGCCAACTTGAGTTTCTTCGCAAGATTAATTCTAAGCGCCTCATTAAATATATTAATAATAAATAAGCGCATTAAACCGACTGAGCCGCGTCGCGTTGTATTCTCATAAAACATTCACTTGATGATGGTAAAATAGCCAACTAAAATTACGCAAATCATTTCCTAATTTTTTTTTTAAAAAACAACTTGCCTAAAAAAAACCTGAAATCCCCCACTATCTCCAAAACCCTTACCTCGTCCCCTTATAAACAGGCCTCGCATAAAGAAAGCTCGCGAGGAGCGCGAGTCGCAAAATAGCTCCCTGATAATAACAGCGCCCCCCCGGAAGCTTAGAGTGGCCGTCTATATCACCGAGCCTCTCGTCCCCGGGTAAAAGTATAATTAACGATGCGCGTAAACTCGCGCAATGCTCGGCTCGTGTTTGCCATCTCTTTGGGCTTGTCGCTTGGCGGCCGCTGCTTAGAGGTTGTTTAATAAAATAACTCGGTTAGGCGCTGGGGCTGCCGTAGCTCTTGCTCTCTCTCTCTCCGTCGACTAATGCACGCGGAGGCAGGGCACTAATACACAAAGTAGCTTAAAGTAGAAAATTGTGGAAGCGTCGTGATGCCTGGTGATTGCGTTACCTCTCCTCTCCTGGCTTTGATTTAAAATGCAACGAGGGGGCTGCTACCGCCGCTGCTGCTTTCAGCTTTTCCCCTTCTCGAGAGAAAGAGAGAGAGAGAGTTGAGAGGGGCGCGTTAGAGCTGCCTCTCCTTAAGGTATATGCTATATATGTAGGTGTGTAGCTATATAGATAACGCGGGCCGAGAGAAAAGCCGCAGTGATCGATGGAAGGGCGAGCGCGCGCGCTGGCCCGTCTTTTTAATGAATTCGCGAGAGCGCGGAACGCAATTAGCCGTAAACACTCTACTTTATGAGCGAATCCATTTGCCGGGGCCTAATAAGAGCCGGCTTGACTGACAGGCTAGACTGACGGCTTGCGTTAACTCTGCTCTTCCCGGCTAACTAGGCGGGCTCTAGCCTAGCTCTGACGCGACTCGCTCGCTCTCTGTATATACCTAGATATTTTCAAGGCGCGATTAACGCGTATATAGCTTGAGAGCGACGCTGGAGATGGAAAAAAAGAAGATATCGGCTCAGTGTCAATCCACGCGCGCGCTGCCAGTATATACAGTCCCTCTTGGGAGAAACTCGAGACGCGTTCGTAGCAGGTAGAAATATGCGCCCCCTATTTTTCGCACACTCGAGTGTCCCCTTTTATTGATCAAACAAACTGGATTACAAGTCGCCGAGGGTATACATATACATATACGCAGGCGAGAGTCTCGAGCGAATCGCTTAGCGTCATGTACAACCTGCTGATTATTCCGATTATCCTCGCGGATTAGCCAATCATCGAGGCGTAATGGGATTTTTCCTATCGGCGCTCTAATCGAAAGTAATCTAGAGCCGTAGCGGAAAAACGGAAAATTCATTTTCCTCGCGCGCGGAGATGGAGCGCCGCTTGAATAAATATTGCGTGGGCGGAGGGCGCTGGGGCCCGGAAAAATATAACCCCCCGAGCCGAGGAAAAATATATAATTTCGTCTCCATCTGCCGGCATCGGAAACGAAATAAGCGAAAGAGAGATGGAGTAGCGCGCGCAGTGCAGCGGTGGAGTTGATGTGCCGGAAACTGGATTTTCATTTCAGTCGCTCGATGTTCAGCGCAAGAACGATGATGGGATGATATCCCCCCCCCCTCCCTCTACGGCCTAGATGGAAAATCTCAAGACCTTCGAGAGAGAGAGAGTGAGAGAGGAGAGAGCTAATCCGATGTCGGATGTGGAGCGAGTGCGGGGGCGGAGAGAGAGAGAGGCAAGGGTAATTGATATTGCGACTTCTCCCTGTCTCTGGGAGAGCGGGATTTCGAGATTCCATTCGCTGCGGGGTTATATAGGAGCGCTGAAACTCGCGGTAATCGACTTGGACGAGAGCGGGAATTAGCGGGATGGGTTGACCGATTTTTGGGTTGGTGGATGGGTTTGGAGGTTTGGATATGAGTTTGGAAATGGGTTTTTATGGATGGGTGATTGGAAGTGGTTAAACTGATTTTGAGAAGCTGTTTATTCCGGATTAGAGGTTTTTAGTTATGACAATCTTAATTATTAACTAATGCAACTATTCGTTATTAATAGTTTATTTTTATCGATCTATTTTCTTCATCGTAGAATTCATTTTAAAATACAGCAATGCACGTATTTTCCATTTTATTTATGTAAATTCAATCTTGGCCTTCTAAAAGTCTCAGGAGGCATATTTTGTTTTATCCTCACATGTTTTCGGAGGTATCCCAGAGGTTTATTTATGAAAGCGAATAGGTAGTAATTCGCTCCAACGAATAAACCGTTATCAGATTCTTAACTTTTTGATTTTTTTTTTTTTTTTGTTTTTTTTGTTTTTACCCCCAATGGGGTAAGTAAGTATAATATTATCTATTTATTTTAATACTTCTTAAATTACTTAATATCAGGGATATATGCCTGATCTATATTTAATAAGTTTTGAAATCCTTAAAAATATTTTTATTAAAAGTGATTGTTTGCTAATAAATAACTATTTTACAAAGAGAAACCAGGACTTCAACAATATAAAAAAGAAAATGATAATATATCATTCGTTCGAAATCCACATTAATTCTATATAAATTAGTTAGTAATTGAATTTCTCGGTTTAATATTGACCTGATGTCTCGCGAACGCCGCATGCCCTTTGAGGGTTAAACTGTAATTTGTACACCTGTGAAAGCGCGAGCGTTAATGAGCGAGGAAATTCAGCTAGTAATTAAATATTTAATCTATAAACAAATTAATTCGATCGATTACTC
Organism: Eupelmus urozonus; assembly: GCA_900480035.1. Classification (NCBI taxonomy): domain Eukaryota; kingdom Metazoa; phylum Arthropoda; class Insecta; order Hymenoptera; family Eupelmidae; genus Eupelmus; species Eupelmus urozonus. Next base: position 19,133 of record UELX01002016.1, read on the forward strand.
AAAGCGAATAAATGTAGTTGACTGACAAACTATAAATATTTGTCGGTGCTTGCAAAAGATTATGTATTAATGGAAAGAAATTTTATCAAATCGAAATATACATCTAGAAAATTTATTGGCTTATATTGAATAGATATTCAAAATTAATAAATGATTGTTTCAATAATTATTCGAATGAATATGCGGTTATAATACGCGAAGCGTAATAAATATTTTATTACTTTAAATATAAATTCGTATATTAATTCAAGCTAATGCATTTTGAAATGAAAATATTTGTTTTAATTGTATTTAAAATAACATACCAGAGATTGTTCGAATAAATTATTCAATAAAAAACAGGATCCAAGTTAAACAGAAATGTGATAAACATTAAGCTTATTATAAATTTAGTTGGAAAGTTTAGCTGATCATAATAAATAAATACTTTTTTTGATCTCTGACATTTTTATTTGTAAGATTATTTCAATTATATTAATTTTATTACACATTTCTATCAACTTGTAAGGTGAGTGTTACAATTACATTTCGAATATCCATAATTTTACATTTATTTTAATATACATTCAGTATAAAGCAGTTTTATTAAATTTGATAGTCATACAGCACTTTAAATAAAACTCTGATTTATATATGATTATACTGAGAAATGTGCATTTGCACTTAAAATATCAAAGTTATGAAAATTTTTTTCGTATCCAAAAACTTACTTTTCATGAAAATTTATTAAGTCAGTTTCTTTTTCAAATGAATTTAATAGTTTTAGGGTAATTTTAGAAATATAAATAAATATACGTTTGTAAAAAAGTCGTTCCATTTTAAATTGAGGCATCTAATTAATTCGAAATAGAAAGAGCTGGTAAAATAAGACATGAATAAGTGCGCGTTTTATATCATAAAATTAAAATTTCAATCTGGAAAATAGTTTTCTAAAATATTTTTGCTATCATCTCTCAGCAAATTTAATAGTTTAATTTAAAATTGTTTTTACAGTGTGCGTCATTTTCTTTATACGTTGACAGTAAAAATTATCTTTATTGATGTATATCTTTTTAAAAGAAATAATTTAGAAAAAAGTCACCTCCATAAATTCTGTAATCACTTGAATAGAAAGTTTGAAAATTAACGTACAGATGAAGTGACTGTACATGTTAATTCGCCAGTAGAACAGTATCGTATTTGGTCAGACGCCGATTATCTATAAGATCTAAAGTGTGTTAGCGACATAGTACTTTGATAATTCTTTCTACCTTAACTATTCAAAATTTTATAAATTAACTACGAATAAAAGATTAAGCAATTTTATTAAAATTTTCCCTTTTCAGTGATACATTTTTACGTGTCTGCATAGTATATACATCGATTATAATTTGAATATTAAATCAGTTAACTACTTACCAATGAGCTAAAAATTATTGTTAGACGATAAAAATTAAATTTTATTTAGATACTCATCGCTAAATTGAATGCGGTAATGTGGCCAGATTGAATCCACTCTGACATATGCTATGCGTAACCGCTAAGTGTTGTGCATTAGCACACTCCGTCCCCTAAGTAGTCACATTGTTCCGCGCGTCTGACTGCGGAGGGTAAAAAAACTCTCTTTATTAAAGCCCTAAATATACCAGCTTGTAGATTAAGTCTTACAAGTGTTATTTTAACGACTATATACGCGGAAAAAACGGTTATTACATATTACTTTGTTGAGTTATAAGTAATTAAAGTAAAATTATTGTTATAATTTAAAATTATTTATATTTTGTATCAGACCGGCGAACAGAAAATTTTATTTTCTTTTGTCGGTTTACTTGTGATACTTTTGTATTTACTTTGTAATGTAATGTACTGTTACTCTGGATCAAATAAATAAAATAAAAAATTGATAGTATGTCCCACAGTTTCTTCTCTTTTAAAATTACTTTATTTTTGCATTAGTATAGAGTACATAGTAATTTAAATTGTTTTATCCGTACGATGGTTTTTACTGCAGAGTTTTTTTGCTTTAATAAAAATTTTTTGTAGTAAGTTATGAATATTTTGCTGTAACATTTTTGTTACTTACTTAATTTTTATATATATCAGAATCATGTTATGATAAAAAGTTATCTTTTATTTAATTTATTTTATTTTAACTATTTTATTTTCTAGTAAACCAACTTCATTAGAACTTGTTACAACTCAACTATCTCATTAACACCTCGCCCAAACATAACAAAGTCAATGAGTCATCCCTTCACCTCACCCTCTCATTTCAGCATCGAAAATCCTCTCGACCTCAAAAAAACCCTTCTCGCAGCATCCCAGCAACATCACGAGCCAGGTAAATCCATCCTCCGAGAGAGAAAACGGCGTCGCCGCTCGTGGGGGCAATAACGCGATCAGTCGGCAAACGTCGGCGGCGGCGGCGGCGCCTCTAATGAAAAAGCAATCGCGGCGCCTTTCAATTTGCGCCTAAGTGACAATCCCCGCGGATTATCGAATCCGTGGCTGCTGCCGTGGCCGAGCGGTGGGGGCACAACTCTCTCCCTCTCTCTATCATCTTCCGGCGCGTTCCAGAGCACAGCCACACATAGCCACTTGTATATACACACGGAGAGAGAGATAAGCACAAACACAGACAGCTGGGCGATTTACAAGAGCGGCGGCGGCGGCGGCGCTGGCAGAGAGCAGCATGGCTCGCTCTCTCTCTTTGGCCAATGGCTGGCGCGGCCGGTAGGCGGTTACCAGCTCGGCTCTGGGCGGGCGCGCCTGCGCGGCGCCGCCCACACGTCTCTCCTCGCTCAAAGATCGCTGCGGAGAGCGCGCTTTTAGATATCCGCTTAGCTGCGCCGGCATGCGCGGCGATACTCCGCTCTGCGCGTGCAGTGCGCCGAGCGGCCTCGGCTTCGTCAGAACGCGCAGCTCAGCCGATCCCAGCCGTTTTAGCATCTAACCTGCATCTGCAGCATATCTGTCTATATCTACGCTCACGCACATATACACACACACACACACAGACAGCCAGGTCGAGAGACAGCTCCAGCCGAAGAGCTGCTGTTCAGCCACGAGTCCAGCATTCTGAGCCCCGGCTTGGGGGCCCCGTCCGCGCTGTCTCGGCGTGCCAGCCCCGCGGCACCATCCAGGATCGGCAGCCCGTCCAGCGGCGGCGCCGCCAGCGGCCCGGGACTGACGATCACGGCCAGCGCGGCGGCGACGGCCGCGGCAGCCGCCTCGCCGGCCCCAGCATCCTCCAGCTCCTCGGGCGCAGCCACGACGCTATTCCGACCGGCAGCCGACTGCTCAGCTAGCCCGCCGCTGCTCAAGGTACGATTTTACATGTTATATGTATACACCTAGCTCTATGTATTTGCTGCAGCGAGCGACGCTTACGGAGCAAAGAGCGATTACACACATGTGGGGGAGCCCGGGATTAGGATGTCGCCCATTATACCCGCAGCAAAGCGACCCCTTATGTATATGCGTATACACCGAGCCGGCGACTCTACTTCCTCTCCGGGCCGCAGCTTCTTTTTTTTAAGCTTCTCCTGCGTATATTCGCTTTTTTCTCTCAATAATGGCTTTTCAAGCGCGCGCGCAGGGCCAAACAAACACGCCAGCTGTATAATTGAGCGCGGCGGAAAATAATAAACGACCACTCGCGGCACTGTTATATGCCCTTTCGGCGCGTCCGGCCGCGCGCGGGCGCATGAATAATTGTGCGCGTCGCAAACGAATTTGGCGATATAACGCGCTCCAATCCTCGCGCCAGCGCACTCGGCTTTATTTATTCAGCGGCCCGTAAAGCCGCCGACGGGATTTGCGAATCGCGCGCCCGCGTTTTAACCCTCCCATAGCTCTTGCTTGGAAAAACGAAAAGTATTAACAAAAAAGTTACCGCGTTATTTCATCTCTCGTCCGTACGTAGATATACATTCACAGAGAGAGAGAGAGAGAGAGACGGTCTCGCGGAGAGTAGTAATCGGCGCGATTCCGCGTAATTTCGCCGGGCAGATTACGCTTTCTCGTTTGCACTGGCAGCGCCTGATTAAACTACAGCTCTCTGGCAGCGCGCGCGCGCGCGCGGCCGCGCTCCGCTAAGTGGTAAATTACCGGCTGCGCGCGCGCGCCCGGCTCATTCAATTATATCCGTGCTGAAGCCGAGAACTGGGGGGATAGTGTGGAGGAAGCTGGTGTGGGGGTGTCAACTTTTTCTATGAATTTGGGATTTTTTTTTTTTTTTTTTTGGTGAGGGAAGTGGTTATTTGGATTTGGAGTTTTTGGTGGGATGTAGTGTTGGAGGGGGAATTTGGATTAACGAGATTAGGGGTAATGGGGGACGGGAAATTATATGTTTATTTTATGATGCGTTTTCAGCGGCGAGCTCGAAATACACAATCCAATGAGGCCGATTAATATGCATGGGCCGAGCCGGCGGTTCTTGATGAGCAATGTAAATTTTTTCTCGCATACGTAAAAATCTTCGCGCGGACGGCAGCACAGAGGGATGCTAATTTTAAACCGCATCGCGTTAATTATGCGCGTTTATTACTATTCAATTCGTAATCTAATCTTGTCATTTTCGACGCTAATGACTTTCGCGTAGTTGATTGCTAATGCAATTGGTTTAATTATTTTAAATAAATTATATCGGCTTTCCTAGTCTGCTCTGTTTTGATTTCTCTCTCTGTGTCTATCTATTTGATTATATATTTCGACTGAAATATTCAGCGCGTAACGCGTAACTACTCTGGAAAAACAATTTTCATTTACGGTTTGTCTCTCGTTTATTCATTATGCATTGACCAAATAAAGCGATTAGTTTAAAATCTTTGCAGTTGATAAGAAATTCGATGAAAGCAAATGAAAAGCCAGAAGTAAACGAACGAGTACTTTTTGTTCAGTTTCACGTGAATGCATTTGTTTTTGTCTGGGCGCCAGCCCGCATAGTTGGGCGAGCGCGTCAACTTTTCCGACGTAACTCGGCGCGCGCGTGGTGTCTACGTGATGCCCAAACTCCGAGTGAAGTTTTCAAACAGGATTAAAAAGTTAAGCCGAAATTTTTTAGGGTCAAATTGAGAACGCTTTTAATTATAAAAATAGTTGCTTCAACGCGCCTTAGGTTAAATTTGTAATCTCGTTGCCGTTTGCGCGCGTCAATGTTAATTTAACTTTATGGTTAATTGGAATGCACTTTTGAAGGGCAAGGTAGCATTTCCATAGAGAATATCATAGTAGCAACAAAGTTAGAGAAGTTACTTTGAAGTCTAATGGACAACACGCGGTCAATTAAGGGTTAATGAAAAGCACCTATAATCAAATTGCGCCGAATGTTCTTCGCGTTCCGATTTAATTTCAAAGGGATTTTGCGTTTAAACTAATCTAATTATTTCGAGGAATGTTAATTGTTGATCAACAAGATTTGTAAATTATTTATGCATAAATATTTTACATTTTTCATTTCAATAATTGATAATTAATTAATATTTTAATAGTTATTATCCAACAAGTTATTTAATTATACAAATAGAGTTTTTTTTGTATTTGTCGTCAGCTGATCTTGATAAACTGCTTTTTATTATTTCATAACAACATAATATTGTCTTAAATGAATGGTAATTCTTTATGATACTGCATATAATTATACAAATTTATTAATTATCGTAAAAATACTGCTCTTTTATTGTACTTTTCTTTTATTGTTTTTTCAATGCTAAAGCTTGATTGAGGTTAAAAAATAGGTACTCTGTATTATCAATTTGAGCCATATGAATTTCTTCTTGCAATTTGTCTTAATAAAAAAATTCTATATGCATAACATTTTTTACTCTGAACATATATATAATTGAAAATTAATTTACGATCACTGCAGTAAACAGTAAACAGGACGGGAGTCGCTTATTAAAACTATACGTACAACCAAACTACTCTGAAAGTAACAGGAAAAGAAAATTATTATAATCGATAAAGTAAAGATCTAGTAACTAATTTTCAATATTAAATGGATTTTTTTTAAAAATTTCAAGAAAATAGACCGGGCACATTAAACTTTTCAATTCACCTTGTGAGATCGCATTTTTCTAGCTGTCGCCACCTGGTGGTGGCGACGTTCATTATTAGTCTCTGTATTAAGAATCTATATTGACACAAAATTCAAAACTTTATTATTTTCAATATATATGATTAAATATTTTTCAGGAGTCTATGACATTTTTAAATAAAATTTTATTTTAAAATATTGCAGATAAAATTAATTTTTATTATTTTTAAACATATCATATTATTCAGTTTGAGGATGGACCAATGCCTGTATGAGAAACATTGAAATACAGTATTACCAGTTTGTAGTATCAACAACGCTTTATTTCAATTGGTATGTACTAATATACAGTGAGAGCATCAGTGAAATGATAAAACTCAGTGATTAGTAATATACTGGTCTACTTCATTACTGGTGGTGAGATAATACTACTAGTGTCAAATTTCCATCTACCGCAGATAGTTTCTACCTAACTCAGTTTTACAGTGGTGTAGTGTTTTTTTTTAAATCAAATTTATATAGAAAAAAAAATTATGTTTTTATACTTTTGTATTTGTCTTTTTGAACGTAAACTGTTTATGCTCATAATATAGTTCTCCGTAAAAAATATGGGTCCTTTGAAAAAAAAATTCCCAAATAAAGCATTAATTACGATCTAAATAGGTTACCTATAACTATCAGCAGTTTTGGAAATTATTTAGCCTTTGATTAAAGTTTTCTTAGGGACTAGCTAAATTTAAATAAATAAAACTAATTATGTCTAACTATAGTTAAATTTATAGTTAAATTAGATCTATAATTTAACTAAAAATTTGTTACAACACAATGCATTAATAATTCTACATAAAGTATTAAAAGTTTAGATTATTTTGTTTCAATTAATAACAAACTTTATATTCTATAAATTATTAGAGAAAATCCAGTAGAGTTTATATTATTATTTGCTCGATTTATAATTTTTTCTAAAGTGATTGCAATTGCAAAATTTTTTTAAGTTTTTGTAGTAAAAGCGAGAATATAAAAAAATGTCTTTATATTTTCATTTATCAAAGTCATTCAATAACAGATATACAATGTACCGATGGCAAAAATAATTAATCTAACCCGAACTGAATAAATGTTAAATAAATTATTAGCACAATACTGTTTAAATAGTGAAAACTCATAAGTAAGATTTTGCATTACTTACTCTTAAGAACTTGAACAATAACTAGTGAAAATCCGAGCTCACTATTGAATCTATTTATACATATAAACTAAAATCTTAACTATATCGAATGTTTATACTCTTATAGTCTTTTTAGTTTACAAATTGATTAATTTAGAGAGTACAGCGAAAAAAATACAATAGGAAAAATTACTAAAAAATTGAAAAAAACTAAAATAATTGCCACTTTGTTCTTTTTTGAAATATTGTAAGACTATATTAATGTTAAAGTTTAAAATTAAAAAATCATAATACGGCTAAGGTAGAACTTTTTTTTTTTAAATTTATAGTGAAAAGTATAAAAATTTGTTTTTTTTTTCATTTAAAAGAATTAGTTTTTAATAAAAAAATTATTAATAATTCTAAGGTTGAGCAATAATAAATTTTAATTTCTGATTTCGTATGTTCGTTTTTCTTAAACTCGTTTTAATAAAATTTATGATATAGATATTTATAATTATATTTATAAATCTATCTTAATAGCAATTTTTTACACAAAATTTTCAATAAAAAATCGATAAATTTGCGGTTTTAAAATGTTAGAAACTAAAAATTTTATCATTGAGAATGATAATAATTCTTATTCAATTCGGCTTCTTTAAAACATTGACAAATAGCAATTTTTACTTTTACTACAATCTGATACTTTTTCGCAATTTTTTCCTCTTAGTGTAAATGTACATGTACTTTATAAATGAAAATTTCAAGTTAAGATTATAGCGCTCAAAATTTCATCACTGAAACTATAGATTGCGTTATGGCAAACTTTGTACAACTTCTTTATTAATCGCATCTACTTTATTGAAATCGGTTAGTTTGCTTAAGCAATTCTATCCATCAGCGGAATAAAGTTTTAATTATTGCTCTCAACTTCAAGAGACTGAATTTAAATTACTTTTCAATACTTAATTTAGTTCAATCAAACATTTATTTAGATTTACATATTAAAATTATTAATGCAACCACAAAATTTTAATAATAAATTTTTATTTTGTCGATATAAATTTCTATTCAATCTTATATAAAAATGAATTAAAAAGTAAATTTACATTAAAATTTGTTAAAATAATATTTTATGACATGTTGATTAATATTTTTCTTCACGATGCAAAAAAATTATTATGATTAAAGTGTTAGCTAAACTTTGTAATTGAAAAAAATGTTTAATCTTTAGCTAAATCTAATTTAAAGATACTTCTGCGTAATAGTTAAATGATTTGGTCATTTTATACTTGAAGGATAATGTGATACTTAACTCGATAATACTTTGAGTATCATGATTGGGTAATATTATCAACGCTAGTGAGGACTGTAATTTTAAAGCAACTTTGTTAAAATTTTCTGTAACGGATTATTTTATATGCATTACAATAACGAAATTAAATTTTAATTTGTTGATGATAATTTCGATTGTTAGATAAATAAAAAATTATTGTCCCATTCAGATGCAATGAAGAGAGCTTGTACTTGTCAAATAATCATAAAGTAAAATTGTAATTTGAGTTTGAAATGTAGCGTACGCATTACTTTATAACGCTTATTTAGCAAATAAGCCAAAACGTCGAGCTACGATCAAGATTACAAAAATTCTATCTCAATTTAATCACACGGCTGTTTTATTCTTTGAGGGTTCTTTTAATATAAATTGGATAATTTTTGTAAAATTAATATATAAAGTATAAAAAGTTATCAAAAACTAAAAATTGCAATATATGTATGCATGACACATGTAATAGTTTAGAAAACTAATAAATAATTTAACGAAAAGCAATCCCATCGTACATAATTTTACTTTTTATTTAAATTGTCAATCACATCTCTTGTAGCACTTAATTAAAGCTTGCGCAAAATTTTCGACAGTCTAATACACTTAAATAAGTGGAAGTCTTTATTTTATCTACGCAGAGATTACTTAGTTACTGATTGTTTAGATTGGTTGGAGGTCGTAGTTGAGGCTACGAGTACAGGGAGAGCGCATATAAATGAACTGTTTACGTAATTAGAGTCTATTGTGTATTTAACGCACTTAATTTCGGCGTAACAGAATTTAAGCCGTAATTTCGCTCGGCTAAAAATACATTTTTAAAGGACACTCCGCAATTGCCGATTAAACAGATTTTACACTCGAAATTTTTCTAGTAATGAAATTATCTTCGATCAGTAGATGTAATTTATTAAATGTCTATCTGAAAAACTTGTGATTTATTATTGATTTACAAGTATCAACAATTTTTCAGAAAAAAACTGCAAGTACACTCTCACGAAAAAGGCAATAAACAACATCTTATGAATACAAATAAGTCAGCAGAAAATATTTCATGTTTAAAAAAAAAGAGTAAAGCCAAGTAGCGCGTATAACAAAGAAGAGCGGAGCGTATTACAGCGTCTCGGTATATACGGTAAAAGGAGAAAAAAGTATAAAATAGAAGGGAAGTGAATTTTGATTATTCCGGGGCATGGTTATAGAAAGGGCTCACCTAATAAAAGTAACCTAGCACGAGGCGAGCCGAGAGCTCTCGAGCCGAGGGTAGTTTGAAAAGTGATAAAAGTGGGAAAGGAGATCAGGGAAGCGCGGAGAAGGTTAATACAGAAATGTTGCTCTCTGTATACAGGCTCAGCGGCGGCGCGCAGCTCGCGTGGTCAATAAAAATGCGATTTTCCCGGTGTGTAGGGGCGCCTACAACGATACACTGCCAGAGAGAGAGAGAGAGCGCCGGGTGCGGCTAGACAGAGAGGGAGAGACTGGGCTTTTCCGGGCTAAAGAAGAAGAAGAAGAAGAAGAAGTAGAGTCGTCGTCTCTCCTCTCCTCGGCGCCCGGAGGGTAAGACACGCCTTCATCCTGGGCCGGGGGGAGCGCGCGCTGGTTGGAGGATCGGACGTTCCTTAAATGTATCTCCTCTCCTCTCTCGCTCTCCTGTGCAGCGGAGCTTCCCAGCTGCAGCTCTATACGCTTTTCCCGAGGAGCGCGCTGTTTTACGCTTTTCGACTTCTTCAAGATTTATCCCCGGCGCTTCCTCGCTAAATCGTCTTCCGGCCGAAATTTACGGCCGAGCAATAATGCGAAAGACTCGCATTAATTCTCGGCACGTTGGCCGAGAGAGGGATATGTGTGCAGCTAGCTAGCTCTCTCGCTACGTCCGCCGCCATCGCCTTTCCGTTCTCTTTGCCGCGCTCTCGCTGATGCTATATATACATATACATATACTGCGCGTATACGTAGTCGCCTGCGATATATATGCGAGCTGGGGGGTTAACGTATACATGCACCTGCCAGTTTGAGCGTGTACGTATGGCTGGGCTATATACTTCTTCCTGAGAAGGACGATGTGTATCGGGAAGGAGGTTACGGAAAATAATGTTTCTCGCTGAAGCTGTGATAGCGAGAGGCAGTTTTAGAGCTCTGTTTTCGACGCGAGCGAGGAGTGGGGGATGCAGTGGCGTATGGGAGCGCAGAGGACTGCTGGTGGGGGGACGTTTGGCAAGTTGGTGGGGGTAACGGAATTGATGCGGATTTCGTTTTCTTAAATGTTTAGTTGTCTTTTGTTAAGTAGGTAATGCCGGGATTTGGTTGGACGTGTTGGATTGAATGTTCGAGTGGTTGAACTTTTTTTGTGAATGATGAGGAAAAGTTTGCTTGGGTAAGGATTTGATTATACAGGGGTGTTGAAAATATCCGACTTGGAAGAAAATCAAAAGTTTATTTTTGCAAGCTGAGGATATTGATGTTAATAAAGTGGAAACAATTTGGTTACTGATATTTTATGGTCTTACTTGAAGTAGATAGTGGTTAAATTTGGTCAGACAACGCTGATCAAATTTATTAACTACCATCTACTTCAAGTAATGCCGTACAATTAACAACTCCTAACTTCTTCATAATATCCTGTAAAGACAATCACATCATCATCCCTCCTCTACTTAAACAATGGAAACCCTAAGGCCACATATCCAATCAACCATCTCCCAAAACCTACATTTATTCCAGACCATCATCCCCAATTCCACCAAAGAACATCCTCCTGAAAATCGAAGCCACACATCCCGCAATCCAAGCATCCATGATTCGGCAAAATCAAATTCACAGACACAGACACAGTCTCGCCTGGAATTCTCCTCCTAGAGCTCTCGCGATTCGAAAGAGAGTACATGTGTAACCGAAGAATCAATACGATCCTCCTCTCCTCGGCAGCCGCGCCGTTCGCTGCGCGCTATACCAATTGAGCTCGTTGAATCTGTGCCTCGAGCCACGCGGTTACGTATTGCGCGCCTGGGCTCCCCTACCCCCGCGCTCAGCCACGCACGAACGCGCACACACGTACACGCAGCTCCATCTATATATGTATATACTGCACGTATGACGGGAGGGCAGGGGAATTAATACACTCGTGGAGAGGAGAGGGAAACGAGAGCAGCAGCAGCAGTAGCAGCAGAGGCAAGAGAAGCGCAAGAGCCGCGCCAAACAAACTCATCCGTGTAATTGGTAAATTGACAGATTAATTCAATCAATGCCATAGTGGCTCTACATGATCCCGCATGTGCTCTCCGGCATCCACGGGAGAGCCTCTATACACATTAGAGCGAGACTATGCCGGTCGTGCTTTTTTTTGCTTTTGAGTTTTTGGTTTTTGGGGATTGAATGAACGAGGATGCTGGTTTCAGGGAGAAAAACGTTGCCGGGGATTTTTCGAATTTGAACTTGAGGCCTTTTTGCGCCAGTCGCTCGGCGGTTAGTGCTGCCTGTGAATTATTGAATTTTTATTACTGGTAGATGGGAGTGTAACATTGTTTTTATTATTGATGCCGACTTTTACAATTTATCGCTGCGTTCTTTCGTTATTGGCTTAACTGCTGAGTAAATTAGGCGAGGGCTCGGTGAAGCGCGCTTGATGGAAAAAGTAAATTTAATTTGTTTTCTAGATTAATCCGCCGGGCGGCGTTGGCTCGTCATAATTTTTAAATGTGACGATTTTTTAATTGATTAATAAATATATGGAATAATAGTGTCGGACTGTAAATATTTTTTATGAACGCCAATTGTGCTAAAAATAAACTTGTTATGTTTTAATCTATCCTTGGACCCAATTAAAATGATAAATGATCTATAAAAAATTAATTTACTTTTAAAAAGTATTATTTTCAAAAACACCCGACTAGAAAATTAATTATTTAGAGTAAATAATATGAATTTTTTAGATTCGCTTTAGATAGAAATGACGAGCTAAATTACAACCACAATTATATCAATAATTAATCAACTTAGTTAGTCTCTAATTATGGTCTGTGCTTAATTTTCTGTTCGGTATTAAAATATTAATTTGTAACATTATATATTGTGTAACATCATTATAAAATATCAAATAATAAATTCATTGTGCTGCATGCAATAACCTTTTTGTAAAATTCAAAATCCTATTATAATTTTAACGTAAAGTTTAATGATTCAATAAATTATTAGTATGTATACATAAAAAAGCATTGATTTCTTAAAAACGTTTAATTTGATTGTTCAAAAAAAAAAAAAAATCAGTCTTATTATTTTTGAAAATGATAAAAAATACTTTGTAATTTAAAAGAAGTAATACTAAGGATACCTAAGGCTTTTGCGTGTGCTAGTAGACTATTCAATATTTTAAATCGACAGAATGGCAGCTTTGATACAAAGATTAAAGCACTTAACACGTGAACATCGGGTAATTGATGTTGACTACGCATTCATATTAATGATAAACTTAGACGCTCAGAATCCCATTAAAATACTCTACCATAAATCATATCAATAATCAAAAGGCTTAAACGAAATAAATATGAAACTTATATAACCTTGAAAAGTTAATAAATATTAAATTTATTAAACCTTCAAAAAAAGAATATTTATTTTTATGATTAATATTTTAATACAGTTGAAAAGAGAAGGAAAAATTGAAAATAAGAGATAAAGGAAGATTAATTCAAATTTTTAATATATCAAATTCTATAAGTATTTATAAACAAAAATGGAATAGTTACTAAACATAGAATAAACTAAATTACATTCACCAACGATAAAATCTGAATAATAATGAATTTACGACGTATTTATCGCGATAAATGATGGTAAATTTGCAAAATAACGCACAAAACACAATTCACATAGTTGTAGCTATATTCAGCAAAGAAATAAAATTGAAAGTACATCACTTAACTTCAAAGATTATTTCAAATTATTGAAATATTTAGTAGTTTTAATCTTGAAGAAAAAAAAACGATCTTCGACAAACTGGCTCCACGCGTGGCTGGTGCTTAAAAAATAATCACATCATTGATGAAAAGAGATGAAGAAAAAAAGTTAATTTACCTTAATTTAAATTACTACCTACTCAGCCGCCCTCGAATTTCGCTTTGTACGTTCCGATTACTTAGTTTAGTTGAATTAAGATTAGCAAGTGTTGAAATTTCTACTTGAAAGTACATCATGGTTAATTCAATTCGTTATCTCATTACTTAGGAAACATTTACTTATAACAAAAATAAAGATTTATACAATAAAAAAAGGAAGGAATCGGAACGTTAGTTTTTTCAAATTCACAGCAATTAAATTTTCATTGGAATCACCCATCACCCCCAAGTTCCAACTTACAAAACAAAGCCCGACACAAAGCAGCCCCAACCCGACCAGCAACCGAGTCAAACCCCTCGAATTACGCGCATCACAATAAACACATTATACATACAATGACTCCTAACCGGAAGCTCCGATGTTCACACTGGCTGAGCCTATTCCAAAACCCGCCCTTACCATAATCCTCCTCTCTCAAAAAAAAAAAAAAAATTGCTCCATTACCACCCGCACAGAAAAATCTTACACTCGCCGCAACGCCAAGAGAAATAAAAGTCTAGGACAAAAGGGCCGATAATAAAGTGAGCAGCGTATTTATACGGCGTCACGCTCAGTCTCTCTCCCTCCTCTCCACTGGCGCGAACGGATTCGATCGAGCGCGAGAGCATGCGTAATGCACTGGAATCGAGTGGTGAGTCGAGTGCGCCTCGCTTACTCCAATACACGGCTCCGAATCTCTCTCTCGAGGGGTGGCTCTCTCTCTCGCTCGTATACCGGAAGTCAATCGGAATCTCAATGTATCCCGGCTTGATGCTAAGTCCAGCTCGACTCGATTTCGTCACGGCCCTTCCGGACCGGCTGAGCTTTGAGAGAGTCTTGCCGGCCGGGCGGAATTCCATTTGTCACGCGTTTATGAGCCCTTTTGCGCTCGCGCAAGGCGTTTCTCGCGATTTTGGCGTAAATGCGCTTTTGGGTAATTGTGTGGGTGTGGGATTTTGCGAGGAGTTTGGTGGGGGTCGGGGCAAATGAGTGATGGGTTTGAGAGGTTCTTTTGAGTGGGGGGTTTAGCTTTGATTTGGTTGAGGTTTGCATGAGAATGGGTAGGGTTGTTGTTTGGGGTTAGTCAGCGAAAAAGACGGTGAGTATTTGGTAATTGCGGTCGTAGGGTAATAGATTTTCAGATTGAAATATGATGGTTCCATTAGGAGTGTCTTTATTGTAATCGCAGATTAATGTAATATGGTAAAGTCATTCGCCAATGCATATTTAACGATATTTGCTTAAGCAGTAAAATATATATTATTTTATTTATAGGTTATTCATAGATGCAATTGTTAATTTATATGACTTAGTAAACAACATTAAAGATCAAATAAAAATATCCCATAAGTAGAGACTGTATTTTTTTTTTAAGTTGCCGAGAAACACGAGCCGTGTAATATTGATGTGGAAAGCCCCTAAGCAGTCTGCTGGCAGTGATGCCAATGTGAAGCGACCCGCAAGTGTCGAGGTTTAAAACGAGGATAAATTGACGGTCGATCCCAATTCTATTCTCTCTCTATCAATCTAATATCCGTTTTATCTTCTCACTTATACGTCGTAAGCTATTTATTTGCTTTCAAGAATGAAATTTTATGAAGACATGACGTAGACTAGAACATTTTGATCTGCTTTTTCAATTCACTTATCATTTGGGTACAGTCGAAAAGAAGATAAAATTTATATAGTAGCTTTAATCTTTTTACTTTAATATATTTACATAAAAAGTTAATAAATGCAATTTTAATAACTGTAATAAAAAAAATTAGTAGAATACAGAAACACTTTTTTTTTAATTATTTAAAATTAAATTGATTAAAATTGCATAATTCTTAACCCTTGATGCTAAACTTTCCACTTACAATCATCTAGACAATAAAACATTCACACAACCCAACAAACCCACTCCCAAAACGAAAATACCACCTCTCCCTCCCTCCCTCATTCCCCCAGATTCCCGCATTCTTTCACACCCACCTCCAAACTTTTTTCTCCATCACAACATTCCCCCTTTGCTAACCCAACAGCAGCACAGCAGTCCAAGGGAGAGAACCAGAGCCACGCACCTGAGCCCCCCCGCGCAGAATAATAAACGGAGCTCTCTCAGTTACGGCTCTAACGGCCATTGTGCCGCCGTCCGCGTTGCTGCACTTTGCTAATAAGCACGCGCTCGCGCGCATATTTTAGCCGGCTGTGCTACACTCGCCTCTCTCTCTCTCTCTCACTCTCCAGGCATTACCCAAGTTATGATTTAGTGAAATTGGCTGTATATAATTACTAGAGCGGTTGCGGGTTACGGCTTCACCTGGGACGGTTTAGAGAAGTGGATTGATTAAGTGGATGCGAGACGGGTTGAGTGGGCTTTAATTAATTAGAATCAAGGAGAGAAATAAGGCTGATGATGAGGAGAAAATTGGGAAAGTGCTATAGGGTGACGGGATGTGTGATGTTTGAATGTCTTATTTTTTTTTTTTCATTTCAAGTTTTATATTGTGTGCATTTTTGTGAAATATTGCCGAGAATTATTCGCAGTCTGTATGCAGTTATAAATTACGTACTTTACTTTATTACGGAGAAAATGATTATATCATCAATATCAATACGGATAATGGATATTGCAAATCTGCATATAAATTAAAAGCGTTATAGCAGCCCCCAATTCCGGCTATAATTTAATCATTCTGATCTCATTTTTTTAAAAGCCTTTAAAATGCATTGTCTTTTAATTATCTATTAACAATTAAGCAGCCAGCTATATACGCTCGGCATAAAAGTAATCTATTTTATCCGCAAGATTCAATTTCATTTTCAATTACACTTTAAACAAAAAAGCCATTTTCTTCAAACGAAACGCGATTCCACATTTAGCTGATTTTACCTTAACTTTCCTCGCAAAAATTTTTATCTTATTCATGCAAATTGCAATCCCCTGCAA
>UELX01002017.1:0-35644 GCA_900480035.1 Eupelmus urozonus
CGCTTCGCTCGGGCAGCAAAACACCCTCGGGAATAATATACGACTTTACTCCCTTGGTGCATAATGTACTATTAATTTAAAAAGTTAAAATCTATTCCTAAGAAATTAATTACATGAGAGTACAAAGAAAATCCCTATTTAAACTTTATTAAACCATCTATTTGAATACTTATGCAAAAAACATCTTCTATATGATGTGATTTACCACGTGATTTTTAGTGTGATTTTTTAACATATATATATTTTTTTTTAATATTTAAAAGTATTCAAGTTTTTGTTTTTGTTAATCTTGTGTGATTCTCAAAACCCGAACTAATAAAATAAGAAAAGGCGCTAATACTCTACCACCTTCTAACAACACTACAATTCCACATTGAAAATCCGCTTCGCCAATTCTCAACGCAAATCGCGCATTATTCCAACACACCCGCGCGCTGCAGCCTCGCGTAGCTTTTCATCAGCCGCCGTTCATTCTTCGCGCTTAGATAACGTCACCCACCGCGGATTTTTGCCTTGGCTTGCAAGCGCTTTTCTCGCTGTACGCTAGCCGATAAATCGCGCGTGCGCGAGTATGACGCGCTTCCTTGTGTTGATAAACAAAGGAGATGATTTCACAAGTCGACACCGATTCTCGTCCAACTCTTGCCTCGGCGATTCTCGAATGCATCGGGACTTTCTTCGCGAACGATCGCGCAGATTCACGACGCAACCAGCTCTCGGCAGAGAGTTCATTAAACTCGTGCCAGAGCATCGAGCGTTTCTCTACGCGAATTCTCGAGCGGCTACTATTACCATCCGACTATACATATACAAGCGGAGTGGACTTTGTCATTCGGGACTAGATCAGATGCGAGTGTATCGAAAGCTCGGCAGTGTCGCTGGCGAGCTTTTTGCGCTTATAATCTCGGATTAGCTTACTTTTTTTTTCCTCTCCCCAGCGGCGCGTATTATGATACATATATAGAATTACGTAAACGAGCGAGGGGCTTGTATACAGCTGGCAGCTCTATATGTATCCGCGCCTATTAATAGACGCTGATAATTGCGCTGTTTTTCTTAATTTGTAATCTAAAGTAACTGCAATTATGACTAATGGCCCTGGAATGGTAGTAGTAAAGATAATCATAATCGTCGTGTCAAGGTCTTCAGCGCGCCAAGCGAAATGCATGATTTGCTTGGCAAATTGCCCACCGTTTATTTATTTAGGAGCCGTCAGAGTTGACAAGTGCGCGCTGATGATAACTAAGCTCGCGCACCCAAGTATCGAACACTTCTTTTTTTTTTTAATGCTTTGAATTAGAGTGGATACAATGTTAGATGATATCGATTAATATTTTGGTTATAGATTCGAATGTGTAATTGTGTAGAAGTAAATTTTTGCTAATCTGATAAAAATCACTGATAAGCAATATGGAGTTTTTATATGATAAAAATAGAAAGGTTAATTTATATTTATTTTTTTACCTACAGAAGTAATGATTGTTTCTGAACTAGCTGTTTGGATTAGATCAGAACAAAATTGGATTGAACAAGTTTTATATCTATATGGATAATACTAAAATAGACATTTCATTGAGGCATAAGAAAATTTCAATAAATAAAGTTTAGGAAGCTATACACTTCAATATTTACCATTAATATCACTGCACTTTAACATGATACCTGAAATTCAGTAATAAATAAGTATATTTTTAGCCTTATGCAGAGGCTCACTCGATCTGGCTCAACTCACAAGAAGAATATCGTACATCCGGGTCACCGATTTGGCTCAAACTTTGAGATTTATTTTGAGGTACCAAAAAATGAGCAAAGCTTCAGTGGTATGGTCTAACACTTCGGAAAGCTCAAGTTATGGACAATTCTTTTTCTTTTTCTTTTTTATTTAGAGAAGGGAAATATAAAAAAAAACTGGTTTCTGTTTAAAATGTTAATCATCTAGTATAAAGAATCCTAAATTAAGGTTCAAAAAAGAAAGCAAAAAAGCAAGCTTTTTATTGTTGTTTATTAATATAAAACATTTGATTTTCGTTATTCAACTTTTAAATAACATAACTTTAGTACTAATTATCAATTTTTTATTCTATAAAAAATGCAAATAAAAACTTAATTTCACAAGTGCCAGTCGGTTTTTGAAATTTTATTTAGGACTTGTATACACGGAAATATTCAAAATTTAGATAGAAACAATTTTTCTAATACATTTTCCTTAAAAATGCCCAATATACAAGTTTTCGGATGATTAGACCATAATTTTCCGGCTTTGCTCACTTTTTGGTACCTCAAAATAAATTCCTAAGTTATTAGAATTAAATTTATGACTCGGATGTGTGATACTCTATTTGATAGAAAGCTATTGAACCGCAGGTGAGCTTCTAGAAGCTCGTTCGGGCTAAAAAGAAAAGATAAATAATGAAATTTAAATTCAACTTATCCCCGCAAATTAGTAAACAAAATCATAATTTGTACAACTACTTTAGAAAAATAGTAACAAGGTAACCTCGTTGTGCGAGAATTATTTACTTCGTACACTGTTAGTAATATACAATTTTCAACCGGAGTACTCAGAACAATACTCAAAAATAAATAATCATTTTAAATAACGACATTTATAAATAGTTTGATAAATATAATTGTATTTTAATTTCTGAAATAAATAATTTGGTTTATAACAAAAAATTTTTAGAGATTGTACATTTTTCTATAAAACCTAGTATCTTAAATTCAATTTTATTAGAATATTATTAATAATACTTCAATGTCCATTTAATTTTTCAATTTAAATCCTTATTAATTTAAACAAAAAAATCCTTTACTTATAATAAATATTATTTGCTTTTTTTAAATAAATAAATAATAAAATTAAATCATTTCAGTGTACGATGCGTCAGCGAAGATACCTCCTGGTGTTATCACCGGGAACATCCAGCAGCTGGGAAATTATGACGAATGTCTGAAAATTAAAACAGATCAAGACTTCGCTGCCCAAGCCTGCAGTGCATCGGTACAGTTCGAAATCTTGAAAGGTCCAAAAACGTCTACTGATTTGGACATGAAGGATCTACTTCTTCAAGTTGCAAAAGCGTCGGTAAATAATTTTTAAAATTCTATTACACTACTTTATTGACGTAATGTTAATTTTTCCAAAAATGTTGATTAAAATACGTAAATGCTACCTACTTCAATCAATCAATTGCACTTAAATTGCGAAAACAGGATTAAGTAGTTACTATATCGGTGCGGTGTCTGCGTATCAGACAAATGTATAAACAGGAAAATATAAATTTTATTTTAAGCTCGTATTATCTTACGTTGGCGTAACAGCCGAAGTTTGACCTGTATAAAAAATTTCGCGCATGACGAGCACCCGGCAAAGCTAAAAAAAAAATAAATAAAATCGCCAACTCGGCGTTTGGCAAATTGCAGAATTTAGAGAATATGCCGGACTTTTCGGTCGACTACGAGTGGATGTGGTGCGTGCCATCGAGCTGCAATCACTCAGAGATATCCGAAGCCCTTGAGCTTGCCCTCGACCCTCTCAAGGTGGATGGTCGGCTCGATTTTGCGGTAAATGTGAATGCCAACTCCTGCCGCACTACCGTCACGGACTCTAATGATTTTGACATTGCAGATTGGTCGTATGTGTAAGTATTTTGCGTTTGTTAATTATTAAGTGAAAATTGACTTTCAATTTTAAAGTAGCATGGTTTTCAAGTAGTCAAAGACATATTTACAATATTAAAAAGTATTCGAAAAAGCATTCGACTATTATATATGAGCGCTTGCTTCGCACACGCGCAAACGTCCACACGAGCCTAAAATCACTTTCTACTTACTATTTGAGTTCTTTCAAACAGGGTCCGATACCCAATTGAAAATTCAAATTTCGCTCCGAAACTTGGCAGACGTAAAATCAGCTATTTCGAGTATATAACAAAAGATAAATATTATGTAAAACATTATTATTATTATTTAAGCTTTTCTCACCGTAGTATTGTAATATAAACTTGAAATTTTATAAAATGATAGATAATTACATAACGGAGGGCAACTAACTCGTCATTTGTTATAATTTAATTTTTATAATTTGTTATAAGCAAAATAGTTGATTTTTTGCCTGCTAAATTTCGGCGCGAAATTTGAATTTTTAATTGAGCATCGGACCTCGTTAAAGAAGTATTTCAATTACAAAAAAAATATAAATTTTTTTCTCTTTTCCATACAGAGCCGTTCTAGTGGCTTTCCTCGTAATAATCCTGGCCAGCACAGCTTACGATCTTCAAGGGATGCGCCGAGACGAGGAATCGCAGCGCAAAGGTACGCATAACGCGAGCATTACCCTCTTCCCGATACATTTTCAAATCGCGCTGACTCGCGTTGCATTTTCATTGTCCCCAAGAGAATGTCTCGCTTTCCCTTGTGCGCGCTTATCGATACGCTCTCTATACATAAATTCAAGCTCAATCTGTCGATTTTCAAAGTAGCTGAATAATCCGCTCGCCGTATATCGTAGATTGAAAATTACTGCGCGGAAATGTTGTTCAGGAAAAAAAACGAAGAATCTTTGCTTTTTCAGGGGATAGTTTGCTTACGTCATTTTCGCTGTACACTAACGGGAAGAGACTACTGAGCACCGAGAGGCCTGGGGGCTCGATTGGATGCCTCGATGGGCTTCGTTATTTGAGCATCTGCTGGATCATTTATGGGCATACTTTTTACTTGGAGGCGGTAGGAGTCAAAATGGATCGCAGTAACATTCCAAAGGTAATGAATGAAAATTTGTTAAATTTGTGGTAAAGCGCCCGATATAGCGTTGACGAAAAAATTCCGATAATCTGGGTGCCCCAGTTGTGATAAAATTTGTGATTAATTAATTACTGAGAGTAAAATTATTGAGAGATGCAATTATTCATATGTAAGTGATTATAATAATTATTTCCTACTTAAAAGCAGATAATAGTAGTTTACGATATAAGTGCAAAAACGTTGGTGCAGAAGCGCGGATGATAATCGCCTTAGTCGAGATTCAATTACATCTTAAAATTTTTCGAAATACATAAAGTGCTATATTATAGCACAGTCATATCTTTTTAATTTATATGTAGTTGAAACAGGTTAAAGAATATAAAAAAAAAACGAATAATTTATGTAACTTGCTTTATCTGTCAAAAAGTAAATAATAAGTAAAGAGACAAGAATAAGTTTTATTTACTTTAATTTTTATAAAAATATATTTTTAAAATATGAAAAAAGTACGTTCTATCTTTTATTGTTTCGTATTTTTTTTAATTGCATTTTGTATTTCATTTTCATTAAGAATGATAAAGTAATACTGCAAAAGATTCTTTTGTGAGGAAAAGATTTTTCTTTTGTTTCTTTTGTTCATTTTATGATAAGAGAGATTCAACGACGAGAAATGATTTTACTTGAAAATTAGAAATATTATGTAAGACACTTCTTTTGTACATTCTTTACGAGACAAAAGCATCTGATTAAAAGAAAATTCTTTTGTCCAACACTCCGACAAATGCTAAAAACAAAAGTAAGCAATAAAAGCAATTTGCGTAAAGCAATTAAACAGTTATAAATCACATGACATGTAAATTATTAAATTTATCTTTCAATGCATTCAGAATAATACAGCAAGTAAGCAGGCTAAGACGAGCTATCTCGATTTTCCTGTGATACGCAGTTTTTCGATCCTGCGACATACGACCGGTTACGATGATTTTCATTACCGCCCGATAGCCCGATAATTCAGACGTGAAAATTAGTTGCTAAATCGCGTCGCTTAATGCTTTGAAAAGGCGATGGGAATATCGTGCTGCGCAGTTCAAGCGGAATCCGATTGTCCTTATAGGATGAAAACCGTTGACACGTTGGATAGAGGTACTAGTTTGGTTTATTGATAGAACAAAAAAAAATTGCTTCTAAGTAATTTGTTGCGAGCCTGTAAAAGCAACATATTTAAGTATGAGACTGCTATCACTTCTGTGGTCAAATATTTTGAATTTCAAAAAATTTCAAGCTTATACAAATATTGTACAAAATTTTTTCCCGAGTGCAAACAAATTATTTTCAACTACTATACGTGGCACTACGTGGTGTTTAAAAAATTTTTAATTCTTTTTTGTTTTTTGCAAATAGTTTGAATTCAAGTTGGTTCCGAATTCGGCTGCCATTTGATACAGTTGTTTTACAAAAGTGCAAACTTATAGATTAATTGAATCGGTAATAATTTACATAAAATTTGTGTTTAAAAATTTCTTTATATAACATTAACAGTCTAAAAGCTCAGAAATATGTTAAACATCAATACTTACATAATTTTTGATAATTTTTTTAGAAACATATTTGAAGTAATAATTCTTGCATTTTTTCATTTTTAATATTATATTATTTTGATACAATTTATTAGATATACATCGATAACCGTTTTTTTTAAATTTTAATAATTTTTCATTTAAAAAATTAGCAAAATTCAATAACAGGTATCATGGTACAGCTATAATAAATATACAGCTAATCGTACTGAACAATAATTTATGAATATTAATTAATTCCACAATTCGTTAATTTCAAATTTACGGCTTATTAAAGTTAAAAATTTATTTATTAATTTACTAGCACTAGTTAGCAATAGTTAAAATAAATCACAATTTATCAAATTATTTCAAAACGCCTCAAATAAAATAAAATTATTACATCTATACATTATTATTACCCATAACTAACCATTCAATAAATATGAAAAAACATACCCCAAATAAAATCGATTCAATGACACCATCATTCAACTCCACCTTATCTCGCCTCGATCGATCCCCAGCTCCCGATCAGACCTTCATAATCAAGGACAGAGGAAACCCCCGCGTTTTTCCGCTTAATATCAAACTGTCTCAAAGACGTCTCATCTCATCCTCTGTGGCCTTACACCGCAGATGCAGCTACACGCGTGACTTAGACTAAAATTGTTTGTTTTTCGCAAAAGCCTCGCGCTCGAAAGGGGGTCAATGACGGGCGTGTACGAAGCCGGCTCTCTTGCCGATCACGTTTCGTCTGTAAGAGTGAATCGTGTGCCCGCCGTGGTTGCCTTCGCCTTTGCAATAAATATATCTAAGCGCGCAAGCATCTCTGCCGGCGAAGGCTGCTTCGATGATCTATTATCGTTGATCGCTGAGAAAAGATCGGCCGCCAGGCTACATTGTATAGACAAGGCAGA
This sequence comes from Eupelmus urozonus, assembly GCA_900480035.1. NCBI lineage: Eukaryota > Metazoa > Arthropoda > Insecta > Hymenoptera > Eupelmidae > Eupelmus > Eupelmus urozonus. The sequence continues at coordinate 7,220 of UELX01002017.1, forward strand.
CTGTAGATGTATACATGCAAGTTGATTGCGCTTTGTATATATACAGTGCTGAGCAGCTGTTTATGAAAATTTTTAAATTTGCATTTGAAAGTGCGTGGAATTTGAAAAAACGTGGAACTATAGATTGAAAATCGTGAAATTATAATTTCTAAAAAAAGAAATGTTAAGGGAATTTCCATCTTCTTCAAGATAATGTAAAAATAATTGTTATAAGTTATGAAGATTACTAAAAAATTTACAAAAGCTTAAATGGGCCAATAGTCAAAATTTACTTTAATTATTTGCCATTTTTTCTTGAATTAACACATTAAAAATATTTTTCAGGAACTTGAAATAAAAGAAAATCCTCCTTACGTTGCTTTTTTAATTAATTTTTGATCCCGTTTAAAATTACAGGCTCTCAAATCTACATATAAATATTAAAGTAGTTGCAGCTTGATTCGGTTGCGCCGTGAATGAAGAGCCTTGATCGGCTATTCTCGGATCGGACGATCTAAGCTCCCAAGGATCAAGTACGCGCGGAACGCATTTTTTTATTCTCCATTTCATTCTTCGTTTTCGCTAGCGCGTCGAAAATAAAAGCCGAGAGATAACCGTGAGTCTTTAAAAATAAAAGACGACGAAAACGCTGATAAAGCAGTTTCGATATTTATAGCGCGAGCGCACGAGCTTTTTGAGAGAGTAAAAATCGGTTTGATAAAGGAAAGTGCCGAACAAGCGACTCAGAGATTCTGATTTTTAATCTTTAACGATATAATTAGGAGGATCTTTTAAACAACAATTTTTGCTAAATTATTCATAGAAAGAATTGAGCCTTATCACCTATAAATAAATAAAATCGGTAATAAAAGAAATCGTTATAAAACCGTTTCCAACCCACCAGCACTGCCGATCACCACATCCAAGCTATCAATTAAGCAACTCAGTATCATGAATAAAGTGCATAAACAATTCCTATAATAGACAATAAATTTCTATCTGCAAGTGCCATCAACACGGCTAATCGCGTTCAGCCGATAAAATCGCTTGCGCGCGCGTCATTGAACTGCGAGAGCGCGCTTATATACATATACATATGTCACAACGCAATAGATCGCTAACAATCGGCCCTCAGCTCGTGTTTTGGCGAGCTCACTCTCGACCACGAACCGCGAGATAAAAGTGCAAGGACCACGCTAATAATCCAATGACGGCTAGAATGCCGATGTCAAAATCTGCTTTACAAAATAAAACATCGCGCGCGATTTGAAGGAAAAATCGGCGCGAATTAATTGCGTAAGATCGTTATTTGTCGAGGATTTCTTGCATAACCATGAGGCTTCGATGAATTTGGAGCGCGACTTTTATACATTGTTTACATCTAGGAAACAGATGTCGTGGATGTGTGTCCATGTGTTTGTTTGACGTATGACGTTTTTATTTTATGTGTTTAGCTGCACGAGGATTGGAGCTCGCTGTTCGTATTGAATGGCAATATCGTTACGGACACGTTTTTCCTGCTGAGCGGTATTTTACTGGCTTACACGTCATTGGCTAAAAGCAGCAAGGAGGCGCATCCGTCTATTAATGTCCTGAACCTTTATCTCAATCGTTACTTCAGGTGAGATAATCTTTTAATAATTACTTTTCTTTAAAGTGTTTTGAAGCTTTCACGTTGATTAATCATGATGTTCTGTTGTTTCAATCGGTATACAATTTAGTATAAAAACGTAAGAAATTTATTCAACACTTGAAAATCTGATAAATTTTAAGCGATCTGAATCTTTTACCACAGACTGACACCAGCTTACGCCATTGTCGTTGGATTTTACGCCACCCTTTTCGCAAAATTGGGTTCTGGTCCCAAATGGAACATTTGGGTCCAGACTAGCAAAATGGACTGTCGCGCCAATTGGTGGACGAATCTTCTATACGTTAACAACTACGTCAACGTTTCTAACATCGTAAGCTACTCTCTATCCTCTATTCTGTAATTCTGTAATAGCACACGAAATTTTGAAAAGCAAGGAATCATTTACTTTTCCCTCGTTATAGTGCATGTCGCAGAGCTGGTACTTATCGGTCGATATGCAGCTGCTCTGGCTATCGCCGATTTTTCTCTACCCCATGCTGAAGTATAATAGAGCAAGATTCTTCTGGACAATAACCGGCCTCGGCCTCTTCCTGTCAATTCTGGTACCGTTTTGCGTGACTTACTTTCTTCATTTGACCGGGACTATGCTTTACTACAAAAAGTAAATGACCATAATTTTTCGTATTTCTTTCGATCGATTAAGGTTCGAACGAGCTAATGGAATTATTCATAAACGAATCTGCATTGTAGTTTACAAGACGTGTCGAATGTTTACTTGCAAATTTACACGAGGGTCTACGCCAGAGCGGGGCCTTACATACTCGGACTTGCGCTTGGATACATCCTGTTCAAGACGAGGGGTTACAAGCTTAGGATTCCTTCGGTAAGTTATTTTTTTTTTTTTTTTTTTTTTTGTCATTGTTGTTCTGAATTTTTCTTACTAGCATTGCATTGTAATATTTGTTTGCCATTAAATTATAAATGAAGTTAACAGTAACGTTTATCCTTCACTTTACAAAAGCTATTTATTTAGTTGTACGTTTAAATACGGAACTAAATTTATATAAGTTATGAGTAGACAATATTTCAGTATGTTTAATGCCAATATTATTTCTCGAATAATTGATAAACTCTTACAGTACATGACTTGATCGAAAAATATGAGCCATGTCAATATAGACCTTTCTAATTTTTTGCACCTCAAATTTGAATTTTTCCCAAAAATATGTAACAATAGGTGTTGGCAAATAATTTGCAAACATTAAGAGAGAGAACAAATCAACGATAATAACATTTTCTCCGCTATTAATTAGGCCTACATTTGGTGCGGTTGGCTGATAGCCATAACAGCAGGTATGTCAGCGATTTTCGGACCACGTGGAATGTACTTCAACGATCATCCCTACAGCAAATTAGAAGCTAGTTTTTACGCAGGTTTCCACAGGCACGCTTTTGCCTTTGCAGTTTCCTGGATCATTTTCGCCTGCGTTAATGGATATGCAGGTAAGATCTCTTTCAGAAAAAATTCACAATCGCGTGTGATTAAAAAAAAAAACGAATTTATAAAAGTTTTTTAAATAATTGAACTAAACGGAAAAGCATTTCAAAATAACTATCAAGTTGAAGATTTTTCTTCGCAAAGAAAAATCTAACAGTGCGCCTGTATAAAGACAACCGTACAGACGCAAGGGTATAAAAGTAGTAATCGTTTCAATTGGAATCAACGAAAATTCTGTACTTATCGATGTGGAAATTTGTGGTGCGATCGCTTGCACTGTGGAGTGTGATGATATTCGCAAAATGGAGATAAATGCAGTATCGCATGTGCGATAAAATAAAAATAGAAAGGTCACATTGAAAGTTAATTGACTTCGGCAGTGTTTTCAATTATGCTCGACCCATTGAATTCGATTGAATCGATAAAAGATCTGTCATTGTTCATATTAGATAATTTAAACAGCGTCTGTGATAAAGAAGTGATATGTCTAACGATTTAAGAACATTTTATAAATCATAAACTTCGGAGTTACGTGATCGGAGCAAAAAATAACTTTCAGTTTTATCACTAAAATTAGTCAATCGGTCACATTGAAATGACTTTCTTTCAATCAATTGTGTTATTTATAAATAGTGACAAAATAAATTGTTAATAAAAAATAATTAATAAAGGCTGATTTAACGTTTTCAACTCATGCTTATAATATTATTATAACAACTTGCCTACATCTGAATTACATTCTGGTCAAAACTTTTAAAATTTTCCAAAACAAAACCAACAATCAACGTCCATCAAGCGACCAAATCTTATTTAAAAAAATAAATTTGCAGAAGCGCTGAACGCCTTCCTCTCATGGAGCGTCTGGGTGCCTCTCTCCAAGCTCACCTACAGCGCCTACCTGACCCACTACATCATCCTCCTCTACAACATCGGCAGCGCGCGCACCGCCAGCAGCCTCAGCACCTTCACGGCCCTCCACAGCTTCTTCGGCAACCTCTGCCTCACCATGCTCATCTCGCTCTGCCTGAGCTGCTGCTTCGAGATGCCATTCATGATTTTAGTAAGGCACTTCCTGACGCCCAGCAAATCCAAGGAAGCAGCTAGATTAGCGGCTAAGCCTAGCTCGGAGATGATATTCGGCTCGACGGATTCCGGTGAAGGTATCTACAGGTCGAACGAAGACATTGCCGATTCGAAGAACAGCAGCGTTGATAGTGTGTATACTATTAGTAAGGATGATTATAGCTGTATAGTGGTGGAGACGGATAAGAGGGACGATCCTCGATATGTTGATATTGGATAGATTTTTTTTCTTTTTGTTTAAGTTGTAAGACGGAAAAGTTAGGGTAGGTTTTTAAATAATTTTTTGTACGGTTGTTCTCTAATAGTATTATGTATGATTAGAGGGTGTGTAGAAGCGTGATTGAGAAGGCGAGTGATTGGATGTTTGAGTGCAGAGGTGCTAGTGATAAGGATTTGGAATTGAGGTGTTTTACGTCGAGTTTGGATATGTTTTTAATTGTCAAAAGTTTGAATTTGATAAATTTGTATTAATAATAAAGTATAGACATTTAGCATAAATAATTCGAAATTTCATTAAAATTTTTTCGGAATAAAATTTATTTGGTTCTCTGAGTTAATTTTTACTTAAGCTTAACTATATCTATCGAGTAAAGTGCCTCAATTATATTTTATAGATAAAGATACTTATTGAGAAAATATTATCAAGAGTACCTATCAATTATGCAGTAGTTTAATATAAAAACACCGTCACAAATATATATTCGAGAAAAGATTATATATTTTTAGTGAAAATATTAGAATAAAAATGAACAAAGATTTTGAAATTTTGTAGAATAATGTTATAAAAATGTAATAGATATGGCTAAATATAACTTTTATGCTATAATAAAAGTTATAACTTTTATTATAGCGAGAGCTGGACTACTCTAGATTACATATGAAATTAGAAATTCAATTACGTATCATTTAATAGATGTAATATAAACGAAGTTATAATCAATAGTAAGTTTGAGTAAAATTCTTTTCAATGGCATTACGGTATAATGATGTAAATAAAGATATATTATTTTTCGAGACATACATTAGTTAGATACAGTGTAATCAATACGCTAAATAGCCTCGTTCTTTTCTATTTTACTTAAACTGAAAATTCATGAATCTTTAAACTTCATTAACTATTTGTCTTATGCAAACAACAAATTATTGGATTTCTAAGTTCTGAAAATTTGATTCTAAAATCCTAAGTCTCATGTTCAGGTACTTGCGATAAATAAAACTTTCCATAAATATAATTATTAATACAAAATATTCTAGATGTATTTCTACGAATTTAATGAATGCATTCCATTTAATTTTCTATTTTGATATTTTTTTAAAGCAAAATTTTATAATTTGTGCAGCATAATTTGTGAAAAATAATATGATGTATATGAATTACTTTTAAAGTACAAAATTAGAAAAGTATTTATATACTTTTTCTTGAGGGTATACGAAAAAATAATATGAAGAGAATTAAGTGATTGTAGAAAACAAAAGTATTAAAGTTAATTCATTAGAAACGTTGTCTTCAAAAGGCAATCATAAGAAACTGTATAAATAAATTAAAACAGAATACAGCCTTATCAACAGAGCAGTTATGAAAAAAAATTTAAATAAACTGTATAGTAGTAGGTATACTTATTGTATAATAAGTACTTATACACTTCGTTCTTAAAAAATAACGATAACACTCCAAAGTCTTAAATTGTTACCATTTACAATATACTTAAAATAATTCAGTTAGTTCCTTATAAAGAAAACTTTGTATTTATATAGTCAGAAATAATGTGTTCCACTTTAAATTTAGTTAATATATTACGTTAAATACACTATAGTCATAACGAATAAAATATTTTAAAAAGAAAAATGAAAATTTTCCTTGCTTAATAAAGGAAATCTAATTTTAGCAATACAAAGTTGAATTAAAGTTTCTGTAAATAATGTACCGGAATAGTTATATCAGACTATATCGAAATAATATTTAAGTAGCATGGGACAAAATGTACATAATATCGTAATATATTTATACAATTAAAGATTTTAATGTAAATTTGGTACTTAGAATTTATTAAATAATGGCAAAAATCTAAACCAGGCTTTATACTTATTTAAATAAAAGAACATCTTCCATCAATCATTACTAAACATATAATATTGTATAATTTGTATCTTTTCAAAATACACTTTTAACTATTACCTTACAAGTTGAATTTATTTAAAAAATTGTATAAAATCTTCCTTACTTATCACTTACAAATTATCATTTTCCCAACGCACCACCGACAACTAACATACCACCTCATCGAACAATAACCACTTGTCTTTTCGACTAGTCCGACACATCCCCATAAAACCCAATCCCCCATTTCGCCAAAAAAAGCACAAAAACTCCTTACAAACACATAACCAGCTCAAAAAAAGCGTCGCTCGTACTATATGTAGATATATCCCTCCAAAAAAACCGACAAGTCGAGAAAGAGCGCAACAATGGAGCCGTTGTCGCTCACTCGGAAGTAATCGATACCCTCTCGGGCAACTGTCAGACGGATCCGTCAGAAAAATCACACGCGAGAACCGACGATATCTCCGTTCACAGCTCGAACGGAGCCTTCATCGCTAGTTTCCGAAAAAAGGATTAAGGAACAGACCTGCAGTGTTGTAGGGGTGTATAGCGTCCCTTGAGGATTGAGAGAGTCGGGAAAGCGAAGACTAATGATGTAAGCGCGTGCGAAAAGTGCAGGCGCGTGCCGTTTTGCCGGTGTTAAGGGGATGTCTTTTTTTCGTGGGAAGAGTTGAGAAGGGGTGTTTGTTTGCGTTTAGATGATCGAGTGCGGTGACAGTTATGAGTTTATTTTGGGCTGGTTTGGATTTTGATTGGCTTAATTTTGATTTGATTAAAATAGGATTTTAAGAAATACAATTAATAGAAATAAATATATAGAAAAATTTTAAATATAAGGATTAAAATCAGGTGTCAATTTTGTTTTTACATAAACATTCAGCAAATAATTTATTTGATTTTATTTAGTGTTTCTTTAGTGTGAGATTTGTGCAAAAAGTAAATGTACATAGCTATTTATTTTAGATGATTAGACATTATTTTGTTGCCTACATTAATAGTCAACGTACTTATATGAAAATATAAGTAAAATAAAATACATAAACAAATAGTTTACAAAAGTAAAACATAAAAAACATACCACAAAATTTTTAAAAACCTATTATAATACAGGCCTATACATTTCTAATAATATTCAATCAGAACCCAAGAGCTTAAAAATCCTCACCAAGTGCCAAAACGCTCACCGCCCCCTTCAATCACCATCAAACCAGTCGCGCAATCGAATATAACCATCGAAAAAGCACACCGCCCACTTAACGACATCTCGATTACGCAAACAACACCAGGATAGCCACCCCTATACACTCTATATACATTTCCCGGATCCACAATCTGCTAATGGCTCACGCCGCTTCATTCAGAGATTCATCTATGATAAACTTCTTTTTCTCCCTCCTCGTCTATTAAACCGCGTGGCGCGTCAAGTATATATAAAGCCGCAGCGGCGCGTGGCATCATCTAGTCAATTGACGGGATATATATAGGACTGCGAGGGCCGAACAATGAGAGCGCGCAATAAAAAGGCGCGGTTGACTTTCAGCCCCAAACGCATCTCATTATGAGCGAGGTCTATTGAATTGGCCGTATGATGAGCTTCCATATATCTGATGGCTCTTTTAGGGTTTCGGTTTCTCGATTTATGGTCTTAGGTGGCTGTTTGCTTTGTCAGGATTTGAGTCGTTGATGCGAGTGGATAGATAAGAGTTACGAAAATTATTAAGAAGGTGCTATTGTTGAGTATGTACATTGTTCATTCGAAATTTTGTGTTTGGTGTAAATCGATATGCAGAATACACAAAATGAGTTTATAAAAAACACAGTTTTGCCTTTAATTTACACTTATTTTGTGCTGAATGCGTTTAGCTAAGTTTAATACTACAATAAATTGCCAAATTTATGTAAAATAATTTTATAAACAAATGTACTGTGTTAAATATAAAATAATAAAATATATGTGCATTTGCTTTTCTCGTTTAAATCTAACTAGATCAACTAAGCAGTTACTGTTTAAAGAACATTAGATTAAAAATATTTTGAAGAAATTTTTAAAATAATAATGATAAGAATAATTCTCCTAATAATAGATTTACTATAATTAGTTTAAAAAAAAAAAATTATAGTCGCTCAACTAATTATAAAAACGTAACACTAAATTAACCCAAACACCAACCAACAAAAACCACTCACCCAACCACCACATCTCCACACAACCCACCTAAACAACATTCACCACATCATCCACAAACGCCACGAAATTACGTCAAATTCAAAACCCAGCCTCTCTCTCCCCTACCCCTCCACTTCGGTCTCTCGCTTTCGCAATCGGGCAAATGAATGCAACCCCCCGCGGCGCTAGGGTACAGCCTTCCCTCCTTATACATTTCCGCGGCGCATTGTCTAGGCTCACCGCGCGCGCGCACGTGGCACATCTGCAAAACAGCCGCGGAAAATCCGAGCTCTCTCCGCGTGCAGCCGCATATTTCGTCCAGCGCCGCATCCACGGCCCGTGTGCAAGTATATACACACTCACGTAATGCGCTTACGTTTGCCTTTTGCCTCTTTAACGCGGGCCCCAAGTTGCGTAACTGCCTTTGATTTATCTTTCGGATGCTGATGTATGTGCGTGTGTTTTCCTCTTATGGTTGATGTTTTTGGTTTTATGCGTCGTTGGTTTTTCGTGAATTGGTGGCGATATTTTGTCCTGGGGTGTGATTTATTGGAGGTTTGGATAATTGTGATTATCCGGAATAATTATTTTATGTCACATTAAAAATTCAAACAAACCAAGTTAAGTTGTTTATTGATATCTACTTTGGAAACTGATAAATCTGATAATTACAAACAATTTCCCGGCCTATTAATTAATCAGTACTTAACATCAATAAACCAAAAAACCTAAAAAATTAAAAAAAAAAAGATCTAAAGTACCTACCGCATCGCAACTATCCACGCCAACTACGCACCCCCAAAGAGAAAAACTCCTATCCCCAGCTCATACTCGATCCACCCGCGCTCGACAGCTCGTCCGACATTTTACGACTCTCCGAGCGCGCCAGTCCCGCAGACGCTTCGGGTTTCAAAACACACTATACTCTCTTGTCTCTCGGTGTCGTCTTGCGTCTCGTCGCGCGCGCGCGCAATATCCTTGATCGCTGCCACCGTAAAAGCGAGAGAGGATCATGTCCTTCCGCATCTGCAGCGCCTGTGCATGAGCTTGGCGCCGTCGCTCCTTTCACTTTTTCCATTGTGAGCGAGCATCACGGAGCGATGGAGCATGAGGGGGGGGGCTAAGTGTGCGCTGCACGTGTTGCGCTTTTTTTTTCGTGAATAAGGAAAATTGCGGGGGTGTTGCGCGAGAGGTGGGGGGTGGACCGGAAGTGAGTTTAAGGGATGCATGGTTGGGTTGGAGACTTTTTTGGTGGTGGATGTTAAATGGATTGAGTGGTTTTAGCATTACTATTTTGCGAATAAAAGCGGTAAGGGTGTATTGATTATTGCGGGAATGGTTTCTTTTTGCATATGTAACAGAAATCATCAGACATGAAAATTTCCCAAATTTTTAATAACTTCAGAGACATTGAACTATTCCATTAAACTCATCAACACTAATTCAGCATATCCTCCTTCATTCCCAACGAACCAAAAAAACACGCTCAACACGATCCGTGCGAAAATCGCAAACTTTTTACCCCGCACCATCCAAGAGCTCTACTATCTCACTCCCCCCAAAAAAACCGCATCAAACCGTATCCAAGCCAAGAAAAAAGTGCTTGCGCTCGGCGGGCAAGTGTGAAATACGAAGAGGAGGTCCGCTATACAGCTCCAAGCTCTCAAGTGCTTGCACATGAGAAGGCTACTACCTAAACGTCATACGTCTCATATCCGTCCACGAGCTCCGTCGGCGTCGCTCGCGCGTGAGAAAGAAGTGTGTATCTATGTATATGCGTGTATTAGTCTCGGCGAGTCGTAAATCGCCGCTCGCGGAGGATCGGCCGCTAAGCGACTGGCGCCATCGGCGCGCTTTTCCTTCGGGCGGAGGTCATATTTTCTGTCAAGAGGCAAAAATCGAGGAGAGAGAGAGAGGCTTTCTTTGCGATATATACTTGAGGGGCAGGACTTTTTCTTCGGTTGGTGGTCGCGGGGATTGTTTGTGTGAGCGAGCTTGGTGGGATTTGGGAGCTGGGTTTTTTGAGAGGGGATTTCGAGGGTGGCGATTGGGTGATGAGGGATTTGGTTTTTGTGGGTAATTTGATTTTGGAGTTTATTGTTTACGTGGGTTTGAGATTACATAAATAAATTTTGGGCATCGTGATTCAAGTATGTATGAGAAAGGTTACTACTACAAATATTTTCTTAAAATGGGCTTTAAAATTTATATGTATACTGTGAAAAGAATGTTGCATGAAATAGGTTGCATAAATAAAGTACTTTTTACGGTGCATATAAATAATAATATTATTTTTAAAAAATCTTCAAAAAACTTTTTTATTGTATATTTAGACGTTATAATACGTGTGATCTCATAATAGAAAGTAAAAGTTCTGAAGACTTAAAAAGAAATTTTAAATGCTAATCATGAACGAATAAATTTTGTTAATTAAATATGGTATTCGTCAAAATATTTAAAATTTTGTATCTATACTGCAAATTTTGTTTACTATATCATACGCATGCATCTGACAAACAAAATTAAGGCAAATTAAAGTTATCTACATATTTAGTAATTTATTTGATTGGTATATATTAATATTTTTTATTTTTTACTGAATATACATTTAAAGAATAAAAATCTCTATTTTTCCAATGAAAAAACTTCATGCATTGCATGATTAAAAAATATTTAGATCACAAATAAATTTTGATTAAAAATAGGCGAACCAAATTTTCGACTTCACCATTTATTAACTGCGCATTCCCTGTACCCTCCTCATAAAGCAATACAAGCGTTTAAATATAGAGAAGAAACAAACGCGCCCGTCAAAATGTGTTAAATTACGGTCTTTTAGCTTAAGATCCGCGCGCGGATGTTGATACATAGATATTTAATGACGCGGCGCGCTACCGTGACTGCTAACTACATAAGCCTAGTTTAGAAATCTACGAGGAAGAAAAAATGTTTATTGTGCCAGCAGTAAACTGTAACCTCGGCGCAAGGATAGGACTGGTATGGAAAATCCATAAAATGACTCTTCTTGCTAAACTCTCGCTTTTGGCCCCCGGAAGATGCGGAAACTGACGGGTTTTATGAATGAATCTTCGTGACGGGGAATCGTCGTAAAATGAACTTGCTAAACGTGTGTTTGTGTAGGTCGCGTGTAACTTTGTGTAAACGTTTTTTTAAAAATAGATTTACTTTTTTATATAGTGGGTGCCGCTTGTAAAATTAGTAGAGTTTGTAAAACTGACTCCTCAATGATACGTGAAACTTCAATTGGATACTTTAAATGATATATTTATAATTAGTATAATGATTTTAATAAGTGCTCCCAAATAATAAAAAAATGTATTTTTGATTTGTAAATAAACTATAAGTAGGCTTAATAAAATTATCCAACAATATTATAATATTTAATTTCCACTACATTATGGAACAAATAGAAAAATAAATGTATAACACTGTAATATTCTACATTTGTTGGATATTTTCTTGACTAATTCAAAAACACCTCGTCGGAAAATTGTATTCCATGATTCGATTTCAAACGCACACGTATTAAAAATCCTACTTTACTGACTATTGCAGTAACTGAATTATGTTTTGCTATGACAAAAATAATTCGCCAAAAAATAACCACCTAAAAAATAGAATTGCAAACTTATTAAGATATCTTTATTTTTTCGATTGTCAATCAATAAAAAAAAAGTTTCATCTGATTCATAATTTAACGTTTCAAATTATAAATAAAATAACCACAATCAAACGTAAAAACACCCACATACCAAACAGAATAGACAAATACAAAAGCGCTCAAGAAGTAAAGGAAGCTGCGAGCACACGTCAAATCTAGCCTGCAAGCCGCTTGAGACGTAGCCCATGAGCCGTAAGCACCTGCGTCCGCGCTAGATAACTGCTTCCTTCCGCTTTCCAACCGAGGATGTTCGCTCTTGATTAATCGGCTAAGCTCTATGGTCTATTAGTCGGCTTGAGATAATGCGGCGGATAATAGCTATTTACCATATCTGTTTCAGTAGAATTTAGTGTGGTTATAAAAAACAGGAGGATGCAGTCTATAGGAGATTTTTTGTGTCTCGGTTATTTGTACTTTAGGAGGCTTCTGTTTCCTCAATCGATTAGTGTTTTTCGATTGATTTTGGAGGGCTGTTGCTCAGGAGTTTTTGTGGATTTAGGTTGATGTAGGGGTGTGTTTGAGAATATTATTTTGAATTTAGAGTAATTGAAATGGATGATGGCGAGTAAATAGAGAGCAGAAAATTGTACCGTGTACGTGAATAAAAATCTGTAACATATTTTCATAATCATAAATATTATGTATATGAACACTCGTGAATATTTAAAGATCTTAACCTGATTTTTCCAAATGCTAAAAAAAATTGCCGTCCTAAATTATTTTACAATAAAATGCAACAAAATTCCCAAAAGATCCGAATTACACATACTGAAAGATAAAATTCTTCAAATCAATGTAAACAAGCGGAATTAAACAAGTAAAATAACATCCAGCCGCAAAACTTTATACTGCGAGCCGCGAAACAGTGTAGGAGCAAGCCACCAGCGTGATGTACGGATTTCCTAGCGAAGTTTGACGTTTCCATATAGAAGCTCCATTAATACTCGGTAACGCAATAAACTATATTTAGGTGGCGGCGAGGCGTACACATCGCGCGCTACGATTTGATATCTCGTAAAAGCCACATGGCCCCTGGTATATATACGACCTCTCTACCTCTCTTTCTCTCTCTCTCTTTCATACACACGCGCGCTTCCTCGCTCCTTTCTTTTATTTTTTGCAGAATTGATTAAAAAAGTGTAGTCTTTGCATTATTTATGTTACTTATTGCGAAAGAGTGTATAGCTTTGATTTATTGTGTCATCAATTTAAAAAAATAAAAAATAAAATTACTATGTTTTAACGTATAATGATGTATTTACTTAATACTACTAACCAGATAATGATTAAATGTTTATCGATTTTTATAATACTAAATTTCATAAAAATTAAATTCTTATTCGAAGTTCAGCGTATATTTCAAGATAAATTCTACACTAATTCCATATAAAAAAAAATAATAAAAAACTACCATCGCAAAACCACCTTAAAAATAACGGAAACGTTGCACTTTGCTCACGCTCCGCAGCCGTCAGCGCTTGTAAAAGCTACTAAACCGTCATTTCCGCGTGCGCCTCTCAAACTGGGCCATTTTTCTTGCTCCCCGGCGTAAACAGAGAAGCTGGGGGAGTAAATTTCAAAACGAATGAACCCGGCCTCTGCGATGCGTCGCTAAACAGCTACCGAAATTTATTTACTCGAATGCACCGCCCCCGCGTTTCTCGCTCGCGACACGCGCTCGTTTGTTTTGTTTTTTCCGCGTTTTTGTTGAAAAGGTATTTGTGCTTTTTGTGGACGGGATGGGGCTTGGGAAAAAAGCTGTGTTAAAGCGAAGGTGGAAGTTGGAGCGACGTTGATGGCTTAGGTATTTCCTTTGGAGACGAATGACTGTGTAGTTTCACGTTTCGTTCGAGTCTAATATATTTTATAAATTTGGAAAGGTGCTGGTAAATGGTAAAGTTGGGTAAAGTTGAGTAAAGGTTATATAGTTGGGTAGTGTTCTGTGTTAACAAAACAAATTGCAACAAAAGTGCAATAGTTTCAGCATCGTAAAATGAATTTTGAAGAATTTCAAGTGTAATAATAAATATCAAGTACTGATAAATATTTAAAATTTTTACTTAAGGTAACGAGAAAGCCTCCTTGTCACTAGGAACGGCAAAACTCTTTTCTTTTTTAATTTTCAGCTTTTCAAAAATTTATGTCAAAAATTGAAAATAAAATACAAAAAAATAGGTTCTGTATTTCAAATAACAAAGGGTATTTTACATCAAAACTTTTGATTGAAGAGTTTACGTTTTCGAAATAAAACATTGTTAGTTTTCGCTAAACTATTCAGGAGCCGAATTCATTCATATTATCATTTCTAATTTCTAATATCAATTGCAATCTCCTTAAAAAAAAAAAAAAAAATACTTCAAATGAAGACTTTCCGACAAACCAGCTCGCATCTCCCCACAACAACATCGAAATCCCTCAATAAAAAGCCGCGCCACCAATAAACATCGCCCTCGCACCGGGCGAAAGAAACCAGACCGCTCTATGCACCCGCAATTCTGATCCTCAACTTTCTCTCATAGCCGAATTTTCAAAACGCACAAAAATAATATACGATCCAGAGACTTTCCCCTCGAATCCTGAACAGCGCGCAGCGATTTGTCCGTGATGCGTGGGAGCAGTCTCCGAGACAGATTTGTCAAAAGACACGCGCGCACAAGTACCTTGGCTTCTCTGTCTCTCCTCGAAAAGGGAAAGCTCTAGCCGACTTGCTTATCGAGGAGGGAAGAAAGAGGAAAAAGCCGGCCCCGCGCTGAATGAAGAAGCGCACTTATAGGGACACTAATATAGGCGCGTCCTTTGATCTGGCTGCGGTTGCGGTTGCGGGGAGATGCCGGTGCTCTTGATAGCCGGTGGCGTTCTGGGGCGGAGCGATTTTCAAGCGCTCGAGTGTAAACAAAAGTGGAAGGTTTATTGGATTTTTTTTTAATTTTTGAGTTGGGAATGATAGATGATTCTGTAATGGATCGTAAAAAAGGTATTTATAAGATATTAATTGGAGTACACTTGCGCTAATCAAATTTTGTTGCACTTTACTATATACGAAAAATTTGTAAGGTAATGCAAAATTTTCCCAGAATATTTTGAATTATGATATTCTCAATGTTTGTAGTTATAATGATCAAGGAATGTGATTTTTAAAAACAATTTCATAATGCATGTGTTCAATAAAAGTGTAAATGTATAAGTAAAATTTTTATGCTAAACAAAAATAAAAATTTTATGAACTTTTTTCAAGCGTAAGCATATAATTTTCGACTATTCTAAAAATATGCTAACACTACCGCTGTATAAATTTCTTTATTATGAGAAACTTGTTTTAATTATAATTGTTTTAATTAAAATCGCTAATGTCAGAAAATCATGAAAGACGGAAAAATCTAGTCATGTCAAAAACTACAGATTTTACAGCAGATATAAATTTTTGTCGTTATTTATAAAATGAACAATGCATACAGAAGGAGAGGACTAGTAGTATCTGACATATTTTCCGAGCTCTTAATATAACTAGTACATTTTACTAAATTGCAGAGAAAGAATGACTATATCTTAAAGTTATGGTTATAATTACATTTGCGAGTGTTACATTTTAACTTATTCGGATTTCTAGTGCACTTTTAAACTTCAAATAGTCAATTTCTCGAAACCACGAAAAATGAACTTATCTTGGCTACATCAAACCGCAGGTTTAATACAATCCTTCAAAATCCTTCTCAAGTTTATTGTAAACAATCCAAAATAATTTTCAATAACACAAGCCTCCAAAATCATCTCCAAACCAGACACCGGGAAACTCCCTTTTCCCTCCCCAATCCAGGCTCGCAGGCGGAAAAGCAGGCGGCCAGATAAAGCCGACATCCATCCCTGTGTTGTCGGCCGCGCGATATCTATTAAGCAATATAATCGCGATGGCCCCCGCAGTAATACTTATCTAAGTGCCGCGGAGCGAAAGTAGACTCAGGGGAGAAAGCCGGCAGCGGCAAACCAGACGCGCAGCTTGCGAGGGCTGGAAAGTCAAAGCTATATACTGATCTTGCCGCGCGCGACGCAATCCAGAATGCCTCGGTCCTAATCACGCTAATAAGGCTATAGCGCTTTGAGAAGAAGCGACGAGCGGTCGAGTTCAAAAAGGAATTTTGGGTTTGGTGGTACTTTTTTTGGGGTGGTTCTGCGGTTGGGAAGGTTGAGAGAGTGTTTTTTTGATAGGAGGATTAGTTTGAGGGAGTTTTGAGAGGTAATTGCGCGGATAATGTGGTAAGGTTTTGGGATGAAAACGTTTTGTTGCGGCTTTGGGTGTCGAAATGTAATTATCGTTGTATTTTATTTATAATGTAAAAAGTGTTTCATTAGTGAAAGCTAAAACTATTTTCAAAGAGATATAAGCAGGGAATTTAAAAAAATATATATTTAAAAATTGAATAATTGGTGAATAATATTAATAAATTTCAGTAATAAGTGGAAAATTTATTTATCGGCATTTATTTTGAAAAAGAAGTAATTTACAAGTATAACTCAGAAACAACCTTTAAATAATAACTTTATAGAACATCACCAGTATCAAAAATCCAGAAAAAATTCTAAAAGTATATTCCATTTTTATTTACATAAAATTGATAAACAATAAATAATTTTAACGAAAATTTTTAATCGACTTTAGAATAAACTGTCATGATCTATATTTACAAAAAAAAATCAATAGAAGAAAATTAAATCTCAAATATTTTCTTTCCACATATTCTCTAGTTTAAGATGGCCGAAATATGTACCGACGGTCGAAAAGTATTGAATTTTCCGAAAGATTTAAATAATTAATATGAATGAGTTAGATTTACACTCGGTAAAACAAGTTTTTTGTATATTTTTTTTTCAATTATAATGTTACTGTGTTTCAACGTATATTAGAATACATAATAAGCTTTCGTCTTTTATGATGTTGCCTTTTATCAAAAATCGAATCAAAGTTTATTTGTACAATTTGTGTATAGTTATAAATATATAAATTAAGAAATAAAATTAGATTTGAAAGTCATTGAGAAAATTTACTTAAATATTCTCTTACTTGTAAAAATAATACATTAAGACTGACCAAAATAAATGGATTTAATTCAATTCAAACCAAACAACTTAATCAAAGTTGATTCATGCTATTTTTATAGATAACATTGCTTCAATTTATTTCACTATCAACAACTAGTCTATTAACGTGATTTATTTACTGCTATAGTTCATGCGGCTAATCCAAATTTCTAAATTATACTTTTTTTAAAGATTCCGCTCCAATTTATTTGTTAAATATCTGTTCGAAAGACTACAAGATATTCACATATTCCGTTTTGGCCAAAAATCTTAAAAATAAACAAATCAGTTTCCCGAAACAATCTCGTCCAAATAAGAAGTCACAACTCATCGCTTCGCATTATGCTAGCAAAACAAGCCATCATGATAGCAAATAATTAATTGCTATCACCCAATACATCTCTACTACATTCCTACTCTTAAAATTCATTTTAATAATTTAATGCATTATCAAACAAAATCTCTCCCAAACCACTAGTAACCACACTCGCAAACATTCACCACCTTCCCAACATCTCCCAAAAAACTTCCTCCCAATACCTCTCGGATCCCTCCGCTAATACAACCGATCCCCCTTAAATCATCCACGGTCCAGCGATCCCCCATCGCTCTTACCGACCATCATTTATTAATAACCCAAGCTACGCTCATAACCCAGCCTAAACCACCAACCCCACGGCCTCTTGCGTTACTCCCTCCGCAATTTACTAATTGAATCGTCGCTCCGTCACGAGCTATAACACCAGAGCCAGCTTAAGCCACGCCCACGCCGGTGGGCCGGGCCTATTTCGTCTCTTCTGGGGGGCTGCCCACCCGCACGAGCTGGTCCAGACTCGGGGAGATCGTCACTAGCGTCTCGTCAGACTCCGAGCGAGCGCGCACAAAAACGCATCGATCGCCGAGGCTCGATCTTTCTGCCGATCGTCGAGATCGCGGGTGGTTAGTTGTCAGAGTGACTTTGTTTTTTATTTTCGAAGTTTTTGGTGATCGGTATAGTCCGGAGTAGTGTGAAGGACTGGTTGGAATTTTAGCGGTTTGAAGAGATTGAGTGGTTTTGAAGGGAAAGTGTCGGGAGGCGATTTTGATTTTGGTTGAAGTTGGTGGTGAGGATCTGAGCAAGATGATCGGCGGTTACGAGGCCCAGGCCGACTATTACCCGCAGTGGCATCAGCCCTACAATTACGTCACGCAGTTACCTTATGGTTAGTTGAATGATATTGTTGTACATTTTTGTTGCTTTTGTGGTTTGAGAGTTGGAATTGGAGAGATTTAAGTTGTATGTATTTGGAGTTTCAAATTGAATTTAACAACTGTGATACTGGTTATATTACGGTAATAAAAACTCTGAAAGAAACGTTTGCATTATCAGCTGCGCGTACCAGCAATTTAGTGGTGTTGAAAAAATTATCAACTTGATATTCTGGAATTTTTATTTCAGTAATTGTTAACATTTTCTAAAAACTAAAGTAAAAAGTTTTTGATGATTTTATAACAAAATATGTACTTTTTGATTTCCTATATAATTAACTAAATAGTCACTAGCTCCAAATAATAATAAAATTTCTCTCAACCGCATTCGCACAGTTGACCAGCAATACTACTATACTCCTTTTACTACATACTCAAAAAAATCATTCACTTCACCAAAAAACTATCACCCCTATCAACACCCAACAACAACAACCCATCAACTAACAATCACCAAAAACCATTTCTCTCATTCCAGGAATCCCGGACGCCGACAGCCAATCCACATACTGGGGCGCGGACTCCGGCATATCCGGCGGCAGTTCCGGCGCGGGTAGCCCCGCTGCCTCGACCCCGCCCCTCATCGAGGAGATCGGCATCCAGGAGCCCAGCTACTCGCCCCTCCAACAGTATCCCCATCAGCCCAGCGTCAGCCATCAACAGACCCATCATCACCAGCAACAACAGCAGCAACACCATTACTCCGACCTGATCTACCAGCAACAGTCCCAGCCCCAGCAGCACCAGCTGCCTAGCAACAGTGCAGTTTCCCAGGAGAGTCCAGCCTCGATGCTCCAGCAGCACGTGAGATGCGTCGGTGAGGGTTTAGTGGTCAGGCCAAAGAGGAGGAACACGGCTAATAAGAAGGAGAGACGCAGGACCCAGAGCATTAATAATGCTTTTGCCGATTTGAGGGATTGTATACCTAACGTGCCGGCGGATACGAAGTTGTCCAAGATCAAGACGCTGAGATTGGCGGCTAGTTATATTGGATATTTGATGGCGGTGCTGGATAGTGATGAAGGAGAGGAGCCGCAGACTTTCAGGGCTGAGATTTTGTCTAGTGGGAGGAGGAGTAAGTCGCAGGGCAATTTGGTGAGTAAATTTTTTGTGGATTTTATGCGTTGTTGTATTGAAGTTTGATTATTCGAAGTTGATGAATCGTATGTGGTTTTAACTAAAGTAGATTGTTTTTTATGGTGAACATATGCGGGCAGTTCTATTCGGATATTGAGATTACTGAAAAATAAATATAATGACTAGATTTGGTTTTAAGTTGTTTTTCTACGTAACTGCGCTTTATGCACAGAAAAAACGTGTAATTAAAAATTAGGTACAATATTCTCTACTGACGGAGGATCAAAATGGTAATCAAGAATTAAGACTAATTTGCATACTAAATTTTACTGAAACTGTAAAAAAGGTCAGTACAGTTCTAGCAACATTTGCTGTGTATTATAATCATTTTTTCTTACTTTTGATTCAGATTCAGTACTTCCGTTAGTAGAGAACATAGTAATTGTTAGACAACCGTTTTTTCTGTAAATTTAATACTTAATGATTAATTTAAAAAATGTTATCAATTCACTAAAATTTTTTTGTAGTTCTACAATTATAACTACAACAATTTTAGACGTATCAAAATAATTGTACAACTAAATCTTTTATCGACTACTATATATTGATAAGGTTGAAAAAGATTATCCTTTTTTTGATTTTTTTGATTGACTCAAAAAAGCCCTACAAAGTCTTAATTTATTCATATAAATTACAATTTTTCAAGATTTTTATAAATAAATTAACAAAACTCTTTATTTGACATTCCTTGTCAATTCCTAAAAATATATTTTTTGGGGATATGATTTAAGAGTTATTTAGTTGATATAATTTTGCATTATATTAAACATAAAAACTAACAAACAACCATTTTTTCAATTACAGAGCGACGCAGCAATGCACATTATGGGAATGCAGGAGGAGACGACAAAATCGAAAGGACGAACTGGATGGCCCCAACATATGTGGGCGCTCGAATTGAAACAAGAGCCACCTACGAGTCAATTGCAATGAAAATCACAAAGCCATTGTTCGATGGAAAACAGTAGGTAATTGCCAAATCCTACGATCCGGTGGTCGGAAAGTGCGAATCAACAAAAGCACGAATACGTAATTTATAGCAAAGCTCGGTTACGAGATGTTTTTGTAAATAGTCGCGTTTTGGATCTCATACTCTGAACAAAAACGCTATTGTAAATAGAGCGCAGTAATGTAATATTAGTGGATGTTTATTCTTTTTTATTGAATGCACTACTCGTATGTAGTTTTCTTATATTACGCAAAAACCAAAGAAAAGCACGCAAAATGGTGTACTTAATTTCTTTATAAAATACTATGTACTTGTTTTCTTGTGTTCGGTTTTGAGGGATTGATCGAACACTGCGTATCTGTAAAATTTTGTAAAAAGTGTAATTTATATGAGTTTATATAGTAATATAAAATAGATCAAATAAAAAATTTTATCATAGTTAAATTTATTATAATTATTCTCCTGATTCCTTAATATCCCAGAATGTACTTGAAAATAAAAAAAAACTAAACGTTAAATTGTAAAAGTTTTAATACGATGTTGGTATTTTTGAAACGCGATTCTCGAAATGAAGAAAGATTCCTAATTCTTTTAATGTCAATCTGAAGTGTTCGTCATAAGTAAAACACTAAAGCCTCTTGACTTGGGTTTCCTCAAAGTTCTCAACGTCAGTAGCTAGACGTTTCACTTTCACATCATAAGTACCTCGGTCAAAAAAAATGATTCCTAAAAATTTTCTGACTCAGACTTTCACTTAAAAGAAAAAAGACGTCTTTCATTGAATCTGTACTTGTAATGCCGGCAAGGATTTTTTTTTTAAATTCAATGATTAAATATAATAATTAAAATGATTAAAAATTTATTTTATGTAACTAAATAGAGGATAAGTATTTACAATATATAAATTCTAAAGAAAGACAAAGCACGCACTTAATTTTGGAACAGATAATTATTTGAAGAAAGTCATCTCTAATTATTTTTTTAACAGTTCTTTCATCGTACGTCTCAATTTGGTTCGGTACATTAAAATCTAAATATTTATTGTGCCTTCGACGGCGCCGTACGTTGATCTCTTTATACCTCATCTTCGTTTCCTCTGAATCTTAAACTTCTCTTTTCTCTCTAAATGAACAGATATTTATTTAACCAAAAGTTGTTCTTATAAATATATTATTTAAAGATTATTTTTAATGAATCATAGTTATATCACAGTATTTTCAAACTAAAATATTGTTTTTAATTTTTGAACAGTGACTTCAAACAATTTATTAATTTTTCAAAAGAATTATTGCATTTGTTCAAAGCTTAAAATAAACTTCTCTACGAGTTAATTAAACTGTATAAACAGTGCTTAAAATCTACAAAGAATATAAAGCGTAATGTTTCAAGGCAACGATCGACGGTACGATTAACTTGCACTTTGTTTAACAAAACGTCAGATGCAACAATGCGAGACGTGACGCATTGACTACAAAAGACCTAAACATTTAACTACAAGTCTTATAGTGCGAGCGATATGACTGACAACTCTAAAAGCATAGTATACCTTAAACTTAAATATTTACATCTCAATCCACTTCAATCTTTCACACAACAAATCTTGCTCCTCACCATTTCGCAACTCCATAAAAAAACCTCTAAACCCACCTCAACAATCACCAAACAACACCGTATCCTCATCCAAAAAATCCCCTCCCTAAAACCCTCCAACTAACTTCCCCGTAAAATCATAAACCGTCGATCAGCATAAACTCACCGTCGAGCGAGGCCAGCGGAAAAACGCCCCCGCACGCGAGTTCGTATATACAGCTTCGATATCGCACGTGCGCCTAAACACATCAGGAATCGGCGTATCGGCGCCAGTCAACGATAGCCGCTCGGATTTCCCTAAGCGTGTAAGCGAGTATTAACGCAGGGCGGAAAGCTCCAGTCAAAAGAGAGAGGACCGCCCTTTTTTCGGCTGGCACCGCAGGTCTCCCAGACGAGCGGCGCGCGCGCTTCCGCGACAAATTGGAGGGGCCATAGCGACAGATAGATGCGACAAGGTTTTTCGTTTTTGAAACACGTGTGCGAGAGACGTTTACGTCTGGGGGACGGTAAATTTTGCGCTAACGGAGATGTGCTTAGGCGCGTTTAGTTAGGGAGGTTGATTGGTGGGAGTGAGGAGGTGGTTGGTGAGTTTGATATGTGGGAGGGAAATGACAGATATGGTTTTTGTTTTTATTACTTATGATTTTATGTTTTTTTTAGTTTGTTTTAATTTTTTTTAATTGGCTTATTGGGGAGTAAATACGTTAATTAGCTTAGCAGTAAAGCTATTTGTTAGTAAATTATGGTTAGATTAGCACATTGTTATGTGCTAAATTATTTTACCAAATCAGAAATTTTTTTCAATCTGTACAATTGTAATGTTTAAAATTTGCTGTTTATTTGTTGCTAATATTATGCTATAAATTTGCTAGTTTTGTTAGTAATTATATAAACACTTTCTACTGATTATCGGAAAATTATCAATTTTTGTATATTTATATTCGAGATCATCCCAATTTTCATGTACAATGTTCATATTGTAAAAATCTGTATACATTTTTATACAATTTACAAAAAATTGATTAAATATGAATAAAATTACGCAAAAACTTTTACTATGTGTATTGATGTGAAATAAGGCGTAAAGCGTATATACTAGTTATATTAAGAAAAATAATATTTTCATATTTAGATTTTGTACTTCTGCGATATGCATTATACTTTCTTTTGTGATGTTCATTGTTGAAAAAATAATAATAAAAATAGTTAGGTAACATTTTACAATGAAGATAATTATCTATAAAAGATTTCTTATAAACATAATAGATGTTCTACCTATATCACTTTCGAGTTTTTTTAGAAAAAATTACGTTTTTTTACAGTATACATTTCTTCTAAATTCATCTTTTCATGAAAATTAACAGAAAATTAAAACTAAGTAACAATTTTATAAATGACAATAGTTTTAACTTTTTAGCAGTTAATGTTAATACTACGTTTTATAACAGTAACAAATAATATTTGTTTTGACTGTTCAAATCAGTTTTTGTTTATCTTAAGTCTAAAATTTTATACGCTATAAAAATGAGAAATGATTGCGAGGCATAAATTCTCATTATAAGTGGGCGTCTCATTTGATTCTGACCTTTAATGCGTGCGGTACACTACAATATACACAAATGATATATACATAACACATTTTAAATTTTACATTCAATCAACTATGTACTATTTGATTATTGGTACATTTTCATGGTAAATAAAATACATCTTTAATTTCATTATCAGCATTTAGTTATATTTTAACTCGGTTTGAAAATTTTTGAATAAGTTATTAACTAAATTATATTTTCATTTCTAAAGAAACAGTTCAGTACATCAAAAACAATTATTATATTAAGAATCTATTATAATGGAAAAAAAGTTTTAATAAACATAATAGTATACTTTTAAGTCACCTTACTGAATGGTTATTTTTACAACGACCTCTATGTATGCACACTTCACAAAACATACACGTAATGACAGCGTCTAAACTAACAAATCCAAAATGATATTGTACGAAAACTATAATCGCATTAACTAATCTTTAACTAATTATACATAATTTTTTCACCTCATCAAAAGACCAATCAACCAACCCCAAATTAAATTCTTAAAACCCCATCCCAAAACCCCCAGAACCCCCGCGGTCACAAAACAAAATTAATTTACCTCTCCATCTTCACCGCAAAACTTGGGTAACGAATCGCACCAGAAAGCTCGGGAACAAAGCGCTGGGGGCGCGCGCGCGCGCAATTCGAGGGTGTGCCGGAGTCGCTGGACCGATGCTATCATGGCCGCGCCGACGAATCGCGGAAATCGCGCGTGCCGAATAATCCATAAGCTGGGCGGAGCTTGCGCAGCCGGGAAAGTTTGGCTATTAGCGGCTCGAGAGCGCGCCCGAGTGTGGGTGGGATATTGACCTGAATTATGGGCACGAGCGAGTCTTCTTTTTTGCCGACGATCGGCGTACGTTTGATGGGATTGGAAAAAGTTATGGGGATGGATAAGAGGAGAAATTTTGGAGTGAGATTTTGTGTGTCTTGGATGTAAAGACTGGTTTATTCAGTATTCAGTAGTTTGGAAAGTGATTTGATCTTTTTGCTACTTTTATAAGGTAGCTGGAAGAGTATGAGAAAAGCGTTCTTGAAAAGGAGTTAGAAAATTGTTTTCAAGTATTCTGAATCAAAACATATTATTTTTAGAAAATATATGTATAAAATGTATGTGTGAGTAGTTTGTCTGTATGTGTGTGCGAACGTGTGTGTACATTTATGAGTGTGAGGGTGCGTGTATGTGCGCGCGCGCGCGTGTGAGTGTGTGTTGTTCATGCGATTTGCTTATATCATTAGACTAAACCTATCACAGCACATTTCTTTTATTTTTTTAATAAGACAGATGGCTACAAAATAATTTTTATTATTGTTTTGATGAGTTTTTATTTTAGAGCAACTTTCAGATTTTAAAATTTAATTTTTTATACGTTTTTTTATGTTGTCTTACTAATGAAGAGTTTCGGATATGTGTACATATATGTCTATAGCCTTAGATAACTATTTTCGCTGTACTTATTCCATTTTTGTTCAAACTTTCAAAATAGTGTTTATCTTCAAATAATTTAATTACACTAACAGATTATTTTTGTTCAATTAATCAAAAAAACAATTATTTTTATACAAAGAAATAATATAATTTTCTAGTTTACTCAAAAACTAATGTTTTATTACCCGCTTATCAATTAGCTTCGACTAATTGAAAATAAATTTTTATATCAGAAAAAACAAACTACAGGTAACGTGGAGTATTGCTTTAGGTGATATCACTTACCGCAATAATTATGAATCAGTAACAATTTTTCTTTAGTTTATATCTAGTGATATAATAATATAATCTGTAATTACGTATTGATTTTTAAAAAGTGAACAGACTACCAGTGTTGCATCTTCCTATTCCATATACAAATAATTTATTATAAAAATTAAAAGAAATGTTTAATTTATTACATTTTATTATTACAATGCTTACAAATAATATCTATTTACATTCATTTAACTGTTTTATTGAAAATTAATTATCACTATTATCCATTCAAATTTATAGTCATCAATAATTCATATTAAAATTTTATCCTAGACGTGGGCCTAGCCACATGATACCTCCAACATAAGTGTCATTCGGTGGAGGAGTAGTTTCTGAAAAAAAAATTAAATATAAAAGAATGAAAAAGTTACTTATTACAAGGTTATAATATAAGGCTTTATGTAATTATAGCTTAGTGTAGTCTAATAGTATAGATTACAATAGTCTATATGTATATATTATGTATGTATGTACATATGTCACCGTATGTTTATGCATTTGTTGTTTGAAACATTTAAATAAATAATATTAAAATTAACGCATACCTAGAGAATTGACGGAACTGAAAAAATTAGCAACTAATAGAGCACCCAGTACAATAATTGAGTAAAGTTTCATATTGAACTTTAAATTACGACGGTTTTACAATAACGTAATTCACAAAATGAATCTGCATGATCTGATTTACACGATGCTTATATATAAGTAAAACGGAAACATTAAGTAAATAATAAGATAAGCTATTTTAGACATTAAATATGCATAGATATTGATATGTTAATTGTATTGGGACTAATAATTATTATTCAAATATTCTAAATGAATTAAATATTTCAACATACTGGCAGACTCTATCTGAAGTATTATTTTAGTTCATTTAATGAAATTTATAAAGGGTATTTTGTTCATTCAAACTATTGTACGTACGAAAGATATATAATACACACACACAGACACACACACGCGCGCGCGCGCGCACGCACACACACAATTGTTATAAAATTTAAATTCAAAATATTTATTTATTTATCAACGGGCAGTTGCCCTTTTACAGAAAAATAAAATTTTATAACAATAACAATTTGGCACGGCGATGCTTTTGGCGGTATAGTAACAATAATAAAGAACTATAATGATTCAGATAAACAATAAGATAATAAGATATAAAGTTAAGCTATCCATAACTAATAAAATACTTTTTGAGTTTATATTTAATAAGAGATCCTTCCGTGTTAACAATATCTATTGGTAATTTATTCCATAGCCTAGTTATTCTCAGTATAGCTGAGTGAAAAATATAATTTGATGTCGCCGCAGATTCGACCAAGCACCTAGGGTTTCTCAAATAATTGTGCAAAAGGTCTCTGAATACAAACAAATTTTTCAGGCAAGGACTAGTTATAATACCCGATACAATATTCCAAACCATCGCTATACATCATTGTAATTATGAACAGATTTAATAGAGCCCAGCTTTACCAATTCAGCTACGCCTTTATAATTATGATTGTCATAAGACATAGGACATCCAAGTTTAAAGATATATAGCGCAAGAATTTATCTTGTACTGATTCAAGTTTGACAATGTGCGATTGGTAATGCGGTGTCCAAATTTGTGACCCATAAAGTAGAATTGGCAAAACTAGGGTTCTGTACAAATAGATAATTGTTTTGGCATTTTCAAAATCTCTACAGGACCTTAATATAAAACCAAGTTGCCTGAAAGCTATATTTATTATATAATCCAGATGAGCATTAAATTTATATGACAAATCGAAAATAATACCCAGATCTCTGTGAGAATCAACGGCCAATAATCAATTGATTAAAATATTAATTAAATTTTTACAAATATGCATGAATTTATGGCCTGTTATTGTAAATATTTTCATTTTACTTTTAAGGCTTTAAATATGATTGTCATCATATTTGTAAGCGTATTATTGTTATTCTAGATGTTTTTCAGCTTGATTAAATATTTTCTCTAGTATTTTTAAGCTTTATAGGTATATTGTGGTGCCTATTTTAGATTCAAAGATGTTAAAATTTAATTATTTTTATAAATTCTTTGAATGGTTATGTTTTAGAAAATAATTGATCTTTTAAAAATAATCGACATCTTATGTTTAAAAAATTCATTTATATACTTGTTTAATTATATTCTAGTATAATGTTTATTCACAAAACTGAAGTTTCTTACGTGAATAAGGGTTAGGAAAAATTATGAAATGCCTTATTTAATATAATTATATTACACGATATAACAAATCGCTTTTTTTTTTATTCTTGCAAACTGGTTCTTATTTTTAATACAAATAAATTGGCAACGATTTTAATTTGGATTTTTAGAAATCTGTGTTTCCGATATTTTCGAATAATTTATGATTAATTTACGAAAGTTAAATATTCAATTTGCATTTTGTTATCCCTAAAATAAAGATCTCTATTATTATATTACTAATTATTGTAACAAAGCAATCATGCTAGTGATAAAGATAAAGATAGTGAAATTCTCATACATGCTTGCGCAGACATGAACACACTTATTCACACACTATATTATAAAAATATATTTTAAAACTTAAATATGTTTTAGAGATCTAACACGCTGATTAATAAGGGAAAATTAAATAAAACAAAAAAGTTATTTTTAATTTCTATTTATGAATTTTATTATTACAACGCTAAAAAGTAATAATATCTAAATAATTACAGAAGTCTTTAATAATTTAAACTGATTTATAGATAAATATTGAAAATCAATATTTATATTATTACAATTGATAGTTAAATTTTCTCCAAAGATTTATTTTAGAATCTTATCGTAGATATAGCCATATTTGGAAATCTTCGGGTGGTTTTCATCTATTATATTTTGTTATAGCCACACTGTCTAGTTTCATCTATATTGAGTAGTTAAAGCCATTATAAGTATCATTTATAATTTAATTCTCATCAGCGATTCTTAAAAATTTCATCCCA
>UELX01002018.1:0-35630 GCA_900480035.1 Eupelmus urozonus
AGCGGATTGAAGGTATTTGATAATTCGAAATTTATTAAATCTTTCGAGAGTATAGGATCGACGAGACTGGATTAGTCGGTGGTGATAAGGTCATGATTTCATTATGCGATGATGATGATAAGAATGTAGCTTGGAATTGGAAAGGATGTCTAAACATAATTAATGTACGATATTTTTTGAGAAAATTTATATTTGAGTTTTATTTGTTGGATGAAAGAAATAATAAAATTGAATGTATAAAAATATTTTAAAATAGATTTAAAAGTTTCTAAATACATAGTTAAAAGCATAAGATGGCATTCAGTTTTCATTTAGCGAGTCTTATAAGCAGGAAAAGTTTTAGCTCAATTAGTCAAACAGCATTTAAAAGGCAGCGTTTAAAACGCTTAAAGTACGGCGGAAAAATTTTAGCAATTTTTCTCACGCAGCGCATAGTATGTCATTTTAAACTGAAAGTTGGTTCTTAAAATTATGCATGCATTACTTGTGGTTTTTAAAAAAACCGCAATTACGTTTTTCAGAAAGTTTATAAAAGTAGATGTTTGCGCGAAAAGCTTTTTCGTAATTTCTTCCTAAAATGTTTTTTTATAATTTCGTATTTACGTAGTTCTGAAAATTGCCATTATTCTGCTAAAAAATACTGTTGATACTCTGTCTTTTAGTGCTCTCTTTTAATTATTATATATTTTCTATCACAGTTTCATATGGATTATAAGTTTTTTAAAAAATACTATTACAAATAAAGGAAAAAATATTATCATACTTAGATTCTGGTTATACTCAGTAAATTCAAATAATATATAAAATACAAAAATAAAGTCCGACATCAGAACCTTCGTTAAGTACAACCCAAACCACATCAGCAATATATTCAAACCGCAAAAAACGAACAGTTCAGCACTCCAAATTTTTCCCTCCCTTTAAGCACTCGCATTTCCTTGCCTCTTTCCCTCTGCGGAGCTAAAGGGCGAAAGTTTTCTAAAATTCGAGAGCCGGCGAACGAAACAAAGGGCCAGCGGAATAATGCTGCTCGAGGCGTTTCGCGAATGTGATGGATACTTCATTGAGGAGGTAAAAGTCGCGAAGGTCTTAAAAGCCGTTCGTTTCAGGCTGCAGGAATTCAGCGGCTCACGAGTGCGACTCTCGCCCTCGGAGCTTTTAATGTGCGGAAATGTGTCGATGGAAACGAATTGTGTTGTGTGATACTGCTGAAATTCATTGTCTCTAAATTATTTATTCTTTATGATTTAGGTTCTTCATGGCTTTTAATACTCTCTTGATGGTTTCTATTTTGTTCAATAAATAATGTTCTTTTTATGTGTACAACTTTTTTACAGGCATGTGGAGTGCCGATAATAATTGTCAAATATTACATTTACTCGCACCATTCCTTTGCAGCACTCCCAACACCGAAAGCTACAAGCGTCTCTAATCCCAAAACACACCACGCCCCGTCGACCGCCCCAAGAAAACCGCAACGATATATCGATTCCCAAGCTTCTCGCACCGAGCTCCATTACACTCTCCGAGACCTGTTGGTCTCACTAAAAACCAAGCGCTATACACACTCCACAGTCCCACTTTTAAACACATCCACACATTCTCCGTTCTCCAAGTACCTATATATACATACACACACAGGTCAAAGGCAGAGCCGCGTTTGCCGGCCGATTACCCTTCTCACCTTAGCGCGGCGGCAACACTTCTTACTCCCATTCCTTCCGCTCGGTCTCGTCTTCTCGCGTTTTTCGGCTGGCTGGCTGAAAGTGAGGGGATCGCGCCGAATATCCCTTTTGTCGCTCGCGCCTTTTTTCTCTCTCTCTCTCGCTTGCTTTCTCGGCGCGCGCTAATTACTCGCTCCCCGAAATCCCCTTAAACGGCCCTTAACCGGCGAGCGCGCATTTAAGCGTGCGCGAGCGCGCGCGACCGGCTAAATGGATAGCTTGGCGAGATGTGTTGGAGAAGAAGAAAAAAGAAAGGGGTGTGAGGGGAAGGGAAATTTTCAGGGTGTGTGTGAGGGGAGGGAGGGAGGAATGCGCGAGATGAACACTGAATTATTCATGATCCTTTTATTGTCGGCGGGCTGGAAGTGTTGGAGAAACAGGGGATGGGTGCGATGAAACTAATTAGTTGGCTTTGTTGTAACTTGTAAGATATTTTATTTGGGGGGTTTTTTAGAGGGATGATCGTGGATGGTTAGTAGTTTGTTTTGTGGAAATTAATGAATTATTTGAATCAAATGTGTAGAGGATTAAAAAGTAAAAAAAATTATATACCAAATGTTTAAAAATTGTTTTGATAATTGTTTCATTAAGTCACATTAAATAATTGCCTTATTAAAGTATGTATACACGTCAATAAAATCGTATAATAAATTACAATAAAAGCAAGAGGATTTAATCAATGCTCTACAAAATAAAATCTTCCAAAATTCACACAACTATCTGAAAATCAACTGATACAACGAATCGACCTCATCTGAAAGCACATTTAACAATTCCAGCATTCCCAGATGAAAGCATTAAAAAAAATCATCCAAATAAACCAAAAAATAAATACGCAAGCCCAGCGCACATCAGAGCAAATCTGAGCGGAGTGCCCAGAAAAAGCACCAGCCTGCATGCGTTCACGTAGGAGGCAGAGCGCGTGAACACAGAAAAAAAAACACCAAGCCAGGGGAGGAAAAAAGGAGCGCAATCGAGAGGGAGTAGGGAAAATGTACCGCCCCCCGTCGCTCGCGTATATAGCGATTATTGGCCGCGGCTTCTCGTCTAACGCGGCTAACGAGCCTAGCCGCGTCGAATGAACGAAGCTCCGAGTCTGGTGCATGTATATATATGTATAGGTATATAGTTGCTGGGAAAGAGAGAGAGTGAAAGAGAAAGAGGGAATGGGAAAAACGGATTTGTACAGAGGGAGGATGGACGGTATATATATTATTGCCGGGAGTGGAGGGCGTGAGAGAGGGATCGGATGTACAAGCTGAAAGAGATCGAGCGCCGTGTGAATGGGTGTATGGTCGCGTTGATTGGTACGGCTAATAAGCTTGATAGTGGCTATTGGGAAAGGTGCTTGAATACCTAGGGAGAAGTGTCAGTTAACGCAGCTAATGATTAGGAATTTTTTTTATAATTAATTGGATATCGGATTTATTTTTGTAGTTTATAATAAAAAAGGACCTTTTTAACGTTAATTATATATAATTTCAAGTTGAGCTTGAAAAATTAAGCAAAAATAGTTTTAGGTTAGATTCAGAATTCAATTGAGATGGTAAATTTTAAAAGAACTACTTTTCATGGCAAATTTTAGAAGGTGTACGTAGTATATAGTACGTGCTTTGTGCTTTTTTATTCACTGCAGACAAAATTCAACACCTGATCCTTATTTAAAATTTAAGTGCAAAATGTCAAATTATTCACGATATTCGAGATAAACCGATAATCCAACTCTCACAATATCAAATTTCAAGTCTATTACAGATATATAATACCCTTCCGAAAGTAACGAGAAACACATGACGACATCAGCACCCATAATCAACCCGCAAAACTAAAACCACAAATGCCAAGCAATCGCACAAAAGAAACCATTCCACCAAAAAACCTCTCAATCCAAAAACAAAACCGCTCCACACACGAAATTATCACTCAACCCACCCATTAAACTAAAAACGGACTAACAGATAAAAACATCGGCACAGACTTAAAAAGATCGAACCCAAAAGCAAAACAAAAAAAGAAGAAACATGTCCATCGCAGAGCTAAAACGGAACCTCCGCCGCTTTTTAGCCAAGCCCTACATATATATATTTTTTCTTTACACGACCACCCGCGGCGCCGGCAGATGCGGGGACGCGACGGGTGCGCGTACATACACACATATATACGCAAAAACGGGCGTGAGCGCACCTAGCCCTCGGATCGTTTAGTTCTCGGCTCATTGTGCCGCCGCAGCCGCCGCGTGTTTGGCCACAGAAGTGCGCGTAGGATATCCTTTTGTAAGCCGAGAGAGAGAGAGAGACACGGTAGCTATATAGAGCTCACTGTGCATTATACACGTTCTCTTGACCGGCTCGAATGTCTTGAGAGAGAAAAATCTCACCTTGTGTGCATCCAGGCAGTCGAGTGGTCGGCTCTCTTTACTCGATGCTTCTTCCGCATTTATATATAGTCCGTTGTGTATGAACTATACCGAATGTAGGAGCGAGCTCGTTAATTTGCATGGATCGTCAGTGCATTGAGTTCTCGAGTGTCCTGCTCGCCTATTGTCCGCGCGCAAATTTCCTTCTGCGGCTGGCTCTTGGAGGATGTATATAGGGAAAAATCAAGGCGCTCAGCTGAGAGAGGCACAATATTTTTGTGGCTTCATTAAGCGAGCGTCGTGCTGGGCGACGCGAGAGAGCAGCAAGTCGGCTTTGCGAGAGAGAGAGAGGCAAGGGTTCGATATTAGATTTTTCGAGTGGCCGGCTTTTATTCCGAGGAGAATGCAGCGTGTTTGTGTATACGGCGAGATGCGCAAGCTCTATGGCTTAATCCGGCCGAAGGGTTTTTACGGCTCATCTAATAAAACGGGATTTTTCCCCGTAGTCGTTTAGTATGCGCATTCGTTGAGTGGGTTGGGCACTGCCGGGTTGAGAGTTAACAAAGCAACGTTGTTTTTAAGGTTTTTGTCGTGGCGAATTTATTGAAATTTTTTAATGGTTGTTTGAAAGTTACAGAAAATAGAATTAATTATGTTGAAATTTATTGTTTTAGTTAATACCCATTTTGTATTACTTTTTCAAGTATAAAAATCAACAGATACTTGTATGTCGCGACTTAAATAAATTTGAAGCAACCTTTGGAAATATTAATGCAAGCAAAATCTACATTTTTTCCTCGAACTATTTGGTTACTTTATTACTTACAAGTCATGGTAGTTTTAATTTTGTAATAAAGAAACCGGATAGTTCGAGGAAAAAATGTTGATTTTATTTACACCAATATTTAGTCTTTAAAAAATTAGCGAATTCTCTTTTTATTCTTGTGGTGCTGCAATCCTTCCGTGTGCATATAATGCACCATCTACCGGTGGAGCGCTCTACGTTGAGCTTCAAACTGCATGTTGTTTTGTATATAAATAACAAATGACGATGCGAGTTATATAGTATATATAGATATAGAATAGGGTCCAACACTTGTAACAGTCCACTATATTTTAGTCGCAAAATTGACATTATTTCTTATAATGCATATAATCCAAAAATTTTACTTTTGAGGCTGTGACGTCTTGAAAGGGACCTTCTGATGTGAGGTCGAAATATTGTTGTTAATAAACAAATCGAATAGCTTTACCCGTAGTTTCTTCCTCATGTAATTAGTAAATTAATTAAATATAAATGAAATGATATAGCGATTTTAAAGATTGCACATTTTAAAAGTTGCTGTTTTAGGATAATAGTAAGTACATCTAAAAAACAATAATTTTTAATGTCATTTTTTCTTGATTATCCTGTATAATTCGATTGCATCTATTACATAAATTAAAATTATAGTTTTACTTCATATTCCTATGGGTAACGATAAAATTTTAATTTTAAAAACTGATATTTGATAAAAATAAACGTTATATTTAAACCTTAATGGCCACTATTATTTTCCCGAAAAAGTGCGTAAAGTAGTATATTATTCTTGAAAATTTGTAGGAGGGGCCATAATGATTTCCATAATGATTTCGTTACTAACATTTTTCTTAGAAAAAATAGAAATAAAAATAAATAAGTAGGAATAAAGTACTATATGCACCACGGGAGTAAAGTCGATAATTCCTTGGATGATTAGCAAACCATTTCCAGAAATAATATGCGACTTTACCCCCTTGGTATATAATCTACTATTACATGAGTACATGATTTTATGTATCCAGTAACAAGCTAGGAGTTATTTAGTAAATTAATAATAATTATACTTTTCTTTATCTAAGAATATTTTCTGTTAATATTATTATTCGTCTTTATTATCAATTAGATTAATGAAGAAATTGTATTTATTTTTTGTCGTATATTTTTAGACTAATTACAAAAAAGCAACCGTTTTCACTACCAGCTTCCGTTCACGAAGAAAACGCAACCCTCCCCTTCCTTCAAAAAAGAATAAAAATTTAAAAAATGATATTACCTCGCCGCTGAAAGCAATATATCCTAAAGGCGCTTGCGCGATCGGCAGGATTGTACATGCGCGATTGGCAAGGTAAGCCCCGGTGCACGCATTATCGAAGCTTTGCCAGCGCAACTGGGACGACATAAGATGCGGCCGCTATATATTCTCGCTCGGCTCGCATTCGTGTTATTGATTTCATCTTAATCAGATCTCAATATCTCAATTACGGTTTTGAGCCGGCCGGCTCGGGGAGGCCGCCCCCGCGCCACTTTGTTTGCCGGAGAGATTTTAAAGGCAGCACCGCGCAGTCATCCATTGTCTGCTATAGCTGCTATGGGCCACGCGCGCGCACCAGCCCCTTCGCTCTCTCGCGCGCAGAGGCTTAACTTTTCATTCTCCTGCAAATTGCAGCTTCTCTCTTTTGCTCTCTCTCTTTCGCTCGCTCTCACTTTTTATTGTCTTTCTCTCACTGCTCCAACCGAGTAATTTCGGTCTCGGTTGCTGCCTCTCTCTTTCTGTCTTTCTCGCTCGAGTATACATGTGGTTGGATGCTGCTGCGTCTCTGTCTGTGATGTTCTGATCTGCTCTTGCTAACTCTATCAGTCGGGGGGGTTGGATACTTTTTGCTTGCTCACACTTTTCTCCCTCAATTTTTCGAATTTTCATCGTCGTTGTGAGTCTGTGCTTATAGGCTGGTGCTTTGCGCGGCCGATCGGATTCGAGATGCTTATAGGAAAAGATTTTCTCACTTTTCATTAACCGCATTCGCCAGCGGAAATTTTTTATTGAAATTATTGATGATTGTATTAGTACCGTTTCTATAGCTTCGAATTGGATATAAATATAAATATAAATATATTTGTAATGAGATTATAATGATTGAATATACGTGTGTGTTTAGATGGATATTTTATTGTAAGTACATAAGATTTCTGAATTGACATAATAAATAATTGGCATAATCAATTTTGATTTTTCTTTTTAAAAACTACTTACAATTATTTAAATTAATGTTAATTAATAGGTTCATTCAATATAATATATTGCAATTAATATATCGTATATATCGTACAAGATCTGAATGAAGGTTTAAAGTTTGAACTAAAGATCATCGGTATAACAAACGCAATAATGAAAAAGTCTAAATAAGTAAGACTAAGATAGAAGTTTTCAAACTGTTTCATTAAGATAATGTAGTCACTGACCAATATATGGCAAAATTTATGTTCCATTGGTACGATCGGGTATAAAATAAATCTTTTAGCAAAATCAAAATAAACAGAACATGTAAAAAACTTATAATAGCAATTTCGAAGCGAGTAAAAATCAATTATTGGCAAACTTTCAATTTAAAATATTTTTTCCGCCAAGCTACTCAAAAACCTCGAACTAAAACCCGACCTTAAAACCTAAGTACCTAGAATTCAATCAAACCCCCATACTCATCCCAACCACCGCACGCGCAAAACGCAACAGAATAGACCAATTACCACACTATGCAATTCGTTCATTACCTCTAATCGTCATCTGCCTCTTCTCCCGATCCGCACCACCTAATTCCAAGCCTTTCTCTCTCTCTTCACGTTTAGCACCGCCAGCTCATCCCTCCACCCTCATCCACCCACGCAGATACCTCGAGCGACTGCAAATCGAATGAAACAATGGAAGAGTCTGAATCCTTCTTCCCTGCGCGGAGGTACTTTCACGACTCCCCTTTTTCTCGCGACTTTGCGCCCTTCTTCACTTTTCTTTTTGTTACGATCGTATATGTACACGTCTCGCTGCAGTCGTCGCCGGCTCATCGCCGCGTCTGACACGTTATTACGCGCGGATTAAGTCGAGCCGAGTCTTTAATTGCTCTCGCGGTTTCAGGACGGTTAAGCGGCGAGTCTGTCTGCGTGATGCGCACTCGAAGATCCGCGCGCGAGTTCGTTGCGATCCTTGAATCTTGCATTACGGGCTCTGTGGGGAGGACTGTTTTACTGGCCTTTTTGCTGGGTTGTTGGGTGTGTATGTTCGTGGGTAGCGCGATTAAATTTTTTTTTGTGCAAGGCTTCATTGCTAATGTATGACTATATAGTTTTTTTTTATTATGTAAATGTTCATTTTATATATATATTTTTGTTGGGAAATTTGAAATTTCTCAACTGATTCTGATTAAAATTACCCAATTGATTCTGAGAAATAAATTTCAATTTTAATATTAATTATTTAATCAACAACTTTAGAATATGAACCTATAAAACAAAAATAATACTTTTGAAATCGATAATAAAAAAGTAGTAAACAAAATAATAAACGCAGTTAATTCATTGGCACTTAGATTTTTCAAATATAAATTTAATCATTCTAAAAAGAATATTTTCTAAATAATATATCATTACATTAAATAACTTACTTATAATATATGATAATTATTTAATGTTCAAAATAAAGTCGACAATAAATTAATGAAGACAATCCAGCTAAGACCTAATTAGAGCCTACTTTATTTTTGATCAGAGAGATATTATATTGCAAATATAATACAATAGTTAATAATTAATTTTATTCAATTAATTATGAAGTAACACAAGCCTAGTAAAATCGAACATCAATGCGTTTGCTAACTGATACTTTGTATCAGCAATGTTTAACTAATTACAAAGTAAATCCAGCTCAAATATAACATTGTTTACCGGATATTGACACTTGATTCCTCTATCTACCTCCGTTATATTGAAAGAAGATAAAAACAAATCAATTCAGATTATCAACTACAACCGATTAAATTAGAAAATCTTATCTCTCTCAAGCTTCGAGTTCGATAATATAAAAATCAATTTAACATACGGAATATCCCACAATAATAATACAATAAATTTCATATATAAAAACATTCATCCTTATACCCTCTGGAAAAAAACACACTCCCAAAATACCTCCACACCCACGCGCAAATCAACTCCAACTCACCAGTCACAAATCCATCATTACCCACACGCGAATCTACCCTATAGTATACAATTTCCCGTGAAATCCAGGCCCGGCGACTTTTCCAAATCAATTTACACCCTTCCTAATACGCATCCTCTCCAAAATCGCCCGTCCATATCCTGCGATTCACTTACAGGCATTAAAGGCGCGCTGAGGGGGTGGAAGATGGGGCACCGACAGGGACCATATTAACGAGCTGCATTGTTATTCAATTGATTTGGATACTCGCCCTGTCTCCTTTGCTCCTGCGACTATACACCCACTGCACAGCCGGGCTAATAACGCGCCACATTAGAGCGGATCGGCCGCAAAAAAGGCCACGTGACGGCACGTGCCGCTGCCCCGTTTCGCTGATTTCCTTCCTTTTATTTAATTAGCCGGAGCCTATGCCCTGCATGAACCAAGTTTCATTTTGCTCGCGTGTATGTGTGTAATGTGCGTTGCTTGGGATGAGCTAATTGACGTGAGCATCGCCGAAGCCTTTTCTAATTTATACCCCGGTGATTTAAGTCCGGGCCAATGTAGTTTGATATATACACTAGGCTGTAGGTTTGCCGATCTGTAAGGGTATAATATTGTCGTTTTCGAGTCGCGCGTAAACGTGGAATACTCGGGAGATTTTGGGTGTAGTTGCGAGAGCCTGGAAAATAATTAAATTTATTATAGGATGAAATGAGAATTTAGTTTTTAACGGCGCGAACGTTTGCGGAATTAATTTTTAGGAGGTATGGCTCTAATGCGCTATTTATATGAGAGCTCGGTTACCGGGGTTTAGTCTTCGGGATTATGACTTATTTCGCCTGAATCAGTTCTGGCGCTTTATTTATTTACGTGGACAGGCTAAGTATTTTAGCGAATGTGATAAATTGTGATTAATATAATAAGGTTTTATTTACGTTTATGTAATTATTAAGCGACTTACTTCTCATTAGGGTATAAATAAGCTGTACATGGTGTGGGTCTCATAAAAATTCGATTCTCATTGGCTCCCAACCCTTCGTAAGTATAGTCTCCCCCTTTCCCCTACTGTATATACTCTGAATAGTGCTGCTTAAAAAAAGAAGGTTCGGAATCGTATTTAGCATTGCCAAGGTGAGGTGCATGTCAAAAGGTTTAGATACGGATTAATGTCGGAATAATGTGTATGTGTATAAACATATAACGTTTGTCTATTGTTAAAAATGATGTAAGTACTTTCAACAGCAGCAGCTTGTCAATTATTAAAATTTCTCCACCAGTTTATTAATCCATCAATTATCCAAAAACAACAAACTTATAATAAATTCCTCCAACTCAAAAAAACCACGCTCCCCATACAAAAATCCAGCCTCACCCAGGCGTTAGCTCCACTCTCAATCCTCCAGCTCGCCAAAAATCCATCCTCCACGCGTCCAGCTCTATTCCAATTTCGTATTTGCAGCGCGCCTTTCAAACGGCGGATACTAACCCACAGCGCAGCGGCGGCGGCAGCTAGTCTGCGGCCTGCGCGCAGAGACGTAAATACACTTTGACGAGGTACGTGTTAGTCGCTCCCTACCTTCGGCAACTTCCATTCACGCATACACACCGGAGCCGCAAACACAGATTTGCCGAGAGAGAGAGAGAGAGAGAGAGTCTCTCGCGACTCGAATATATTGAAATAATCTCGGCAAATACGACAAGTTCGGTTATGAAATTTGCCGAAGGGCTTGCGCGCGAGCGCCTGCCTCTCTCTCTCTCTCTCTCTCTCTCTCTCTTTGCTCGAGTAGTAAATGGTACAGGCAGCCACCCTCTCCTCGAGATCCCCGCCTTCGAGTGATATTTGCTCAAAATCGGTTCAATAGCAACTTGGGTATTCCTCGTCTTTCTCTCTCTCTCGCTCTGTGTTCCTCCCTACGCCAAGACGCGCGGGAGGGGGGGGGGGTAGAGTTCGTACTTACTCCCCAATAATTGTTCAGCATTCGTCAAACATCGCGGGGTTATAACCGAGAGAGTAAGAGAAGCTATATGGAGCCCAGAGCTTTGGAGAGTTATAGCGCCCGGTTTTACTTACTTTCTCCTTGGCGCCTTATGTCGCCGCCCGGATTATTGGCCGTACTTATATATCCATTCACCAGGCCCTCTCGAATCACCGGCCGAGTGCTTTTTACGCGACTCTTTTTCTTCTTATTTTATACACCCCCGACCGCGTCTATATACGTACAGTGTTGTTTTAGCCGCTTTTCGCCCGACGAGCGGCCGGATTATTTCCGAGTCGGCGGCGCGATTACATCATCGTCGCGCGCGGGAATTAATACGCGCGAAACGCCATCTCTTTCCGAGGCGTCTTTGTCGTGCGCAAGCAGATTCGACTGGTGGCGGCTGTGTGTGTTTGCGCGGCGAATATATTGCGGCGGCCTAATCCTTCGGGAGTGATTCGGAAAAAGATGAATATCCGAAGCTGCCCGGCTGTTTCATATATGGTGAGAGAGGAGAGCTCGAGATTCATGCAGTCGGATTACGCGAATTCGCTCTGCGGAGGTTAGAGTTCATTTTGCGGCGGAACGCGGAAGGTAAGTTGATGGATGCTGCTGGGTGAGTTATATTGGATTTTTGCTTTTGTTCAGGTGGGAAATCATTTTCTTTGTGGGTGAGTGGAGATGTTGAGGTTTTACTGGGGATTGCAAATTAAGGTTTTGTGGTGTATTAGGAAATGTGAGGTGCTGTGAAATTGTAGGTTAGGGTATAAACTTTTATTATTTGTTTAGATAAAATTTCCAATTTACAGAAATGAGCAGTTTGATTTACTTTCAAGTATTACCAATTTAGTAAACGTGTATTGAAATTATCATACTGTATGTATTATGCAAATATAAGTAATCAACAAAATGCTTGACATAAAGCTTATAATGGTATGCAGATATAAAAATACAGGTCTAAACAATCAGATTACTCGAGATAAACGATCAATGTCTAGTTTTTAAACTAGCTATTTTTGAAAATTTCAAGATTTGCATAACATATTAAAGCAGAAAAACTCGTTGTTAAAATATGTAAACTTATTGTAATTGTTTTTCAATTCGGGTTGTTCGTTAAGTTCAGAAATATGCGATAATTTTGGGTAGTCAGATAATTTCGAACTTACCTAGTAAGTCGTACGACTATCGGACTCGATCCAATATTCGACCTGAACTTGTTATATCCAGTTTTAACGTGGATAGTCTGATTTTTCAGAAATCCCCACATTTCAAAAAGCTTATTAAAATGGACTTTAAAACAACAATATTTACACCACCAAATAAGAATTAATATTCCACGAACACATGATATCCAAAGAAACAGTGAAAAACACCTCGCGTGCGTATCAAATTAAAACGAAGCTTCATTACTCCACACATCCCCAAAAAACACATCCCTTAAACGCACGCAAAACAAGGGCGCGCGCTTAGCACCTCGCATCGTTATAATAATCTTAAAACGCAGAAAAATTTGCACGTTAAGTGGAGCCCGCGCGTCGAAAAAGGCGCATAACTACGCTAATCTCGGCCAAAGAGAGAATAAAAAGAGCGCGACACATACACACACACACACACAGACGCGCGCGCGCCAGCTGCGACAACCTGTTTAGGGGCCTCTAATTGACAGTCGTTCTTTGATAAGCTTTTTGCTGTAAAAAAGTGCCTCGGTCCATTTGCCGGACGACTACACACGAGAGGGGGAGCGCTTTCAGGTAAAAAGACCGAGCGCGTATATACACACAGGCACAAAAGAATCTGCGCGTACGCGTGTACGTAGGCAGGTATGTAGACGTAAGCGAGTGCGCGTCTGTGTGTAGATGCGCGGAGAAATCGAAACCTTTGATACGGGCAGGCACGGCTGGGACAATTAAGCGCTAAACTACCATGGCGAGTGTGTATCCCGTCGAGGGCGCAGCCCGTCCTAATGCGCTCTTTATGGCGACTTAATGCCCCTAATATCGGATGCGCACGCGCGAGCGACCCTCCCGCTGTTTATGCGCGCCGCGTTTTCCATTTTCCGCTCTCGGACGCTAAATAACGCGCGGATGAGTTTATCGCCGATGAATTAACGATGTTGAGAGAAGCGTGTGCGGGGTGAGGTGAGTCTGAAGAGTTAGACGATGTTTTGGTTTTGGGGGTGGAGGGGTGGGAGAGGGATAATTTTTGGTTGAATTAGGGTTGATACAGGTGAGAGTTTCGGTGGGATGTAGAGCTTTGGGATGTTTAGATAATTTTTAGAGTAGACATTGAGCGGGTGTTCGTGTGTGTTGCGAAAGTTTTTATATTTATAAGGTAATTTAATTGCTCAAAGAGCATTTAGTTTTTTTAAAGGTGAGTATTATCTAAAAAAGAAATATATTTATGCTAATTAACGATTCGTTTAGATTTATGCAATGTTAATAAAGTACTTATTAGTTATATGCTTAGTACGGATAATTATCTAGATTTATATAACCTTTATGTTTAAAATATATTATTTAAAATATACTGGATGAAGCGAAACATCAAACAGTGGTTGATACTTAATTATTGAAGTACGTAATTATGAAATTTATGAAAATTTCGTAATAAGCGTAATACTTTGTTCTCGTTGTTACATGCAATACATATTATCAAGTGCTACAATAATGCAGTGTATATAGTTTAGTTTAATGTATTATTTATACCCCTTTCATTTTAGGGATTATATATAATTATAAATTATTATTATTATTCACTGAATATGGCTTATTATCCAATATCATTATTTGCTAATCGAATGAAGAGAATTGGGATAAATTAATGTATTTCTGCGCGGAGTGATACGCATTTTAGTTAACTTAGCAAGTAATGAATTTCCCCTCGATATTAATTGATCTGGCCAAATATTATAGTTACAGAGCAGATTAAACTTACATTTTAACTGAGAAAATATTTATCGAGTCGCATTCGCTAGTGTATAGCTAAGGAGTATCAATCATGATTTTCGCGTAAATTATGATTATTGCAATAAAAGCAATGCGCGCGTGTTATAATTAAACATATTTCTAATTAGAACGAAAACATAACGCTTGTTCAAAATTACATTTAATTATTCATAGTTGATAATTAATAATCGCATTAATTCAGCAGAAAAACGTATTTACAGAAACTAATAGGAGAAAGTTTAATGCTGTAATGGAAAAGTTCCACAATTTATGTAAATATCAGCATTTCATATTAATATAAACTACATGCGATGTTTAATGATCATTAATGACGACACTATTCAAATGCCAAACCCTTTAATCACCTTTAACAACTCGATCCTTAAAACGAAAAAATACGCTCTTATCCATTTCCCTCCCTCAATTTCCACGCATTTAATTCATAATGCATGACAAACTCTCCTATTTCCCAAACACCCACCTTAAACTAGAAAATTACAAAGCCCATTCCAGCCAAATCTCTAGCAAACTCTCGACTCATCCTGTACCATCACCAGAACGTCGCCGTCAACGCGACAATAAGGAACAACGCGCACCCCCTAGCTAATGGTCCAAAATGAGCAATTTGTTTGGACAGAGAGAGAGAGAGAGAGAGAGAGAGCGAAGAAGAGGGAGACACGTGGATCCAGTAATCGGGCGACTGTGAGAACCCCCGCGCTCTGTACTATGCAGTGTCACCGCGCTCGCATGGGAAAAGTTGATGCTCGTGTTTGCAGTAGAGATCTGTCGGTCGAATAATGTGTAACGGCGGCGCAGGCTTTATTGAATCGTACCTAATATGCGCCTAGTTATATGGACTGTAGCTGGCGCTGCTGCTGCTGCTGCTGCTGTTTGGTCCTAGAATTTGATTTAATTATTGGGTAGGTCGCAGACTGAGCAGTATATTAACTCCGCGGGCGATATCACATGCGATGCCGGCGCTCTCTCGCGCTTCAGGAATATCGTTTAGATCCGAGGACTGCCAATTTCGCGTATGCGTCAATTTGTTTTCGACCGATGGCTTGTGTGGATTGCTAGTAATGGGGTTTTTTGAATAATTTTTATAATAATTTAAATGATAATAATTTTTTGGGAAGGTTGGAAGTGTTTTGAGGTTATAATTTTTTTTGGTAATGTAGTTTGATGGTTAGTGAAATTGCTAGACGTGGAATTATTTTGAATTGCTAGAAATGGAAATATTTTGAGTTTTTGGTTTGTTTGGTACTTTATTTTGATGTTGAATTTACTAGAAGTAATTTTGGGAAACAATCAAAATTTGATGTCTTTTTCAACAATTGCTGAAAAACGTTATTTGTTTCGCAAGAACAGAATGTAAAATGTACTTTGATAAGTACATTCTAACATTATTTAAGAAATTTAAATAAAGTGGAAACTGATAACGATTTTATGTAAATTGTTTTTGATTTTTAATATTTTTTCCTTCTTGAATGTGAATTAACAAATGCGATCTATCTTAAATTATCCAAAATGTTTCCAACTGAATGTTCGTACTATTAATAGGCTTCCTTTTCAAGACTTATACATAAGTTGGAAATATCGGGCGCAAATTGTGACAGTAATATTTTTGGATATCATTTAAGAAATTATTTAAACAATCTTAAGAAATTGTGAGGTTAACACAATCACAGATTTTGTATAAAAATTGAATAATAATTAAAAGTTTATATTTTATCTCTTTATTCGCTGAATGTGTGAAATCCAGTAAAAATAAAAAGTTTAACATTTTATTACTGATAAATAAATATTCATGATTAAATGTATTCCTAACCAAGTTTAAATTTTTGCGAATGTATGGTAAATATATATCTTTGTAAATATTACTCAATTCATAAAAAAGCATATGTAACTGCCACATATTTT
This sequence comes from Eupelmus urozonus, assembly GCA_900480035.1. Taxonomy (NCBI): domain Eukaryota; kingdom Metazoa; phylum Arthropoda; class Insecta; order Hymenoptera; family Eupelmidae; genus Eupelmus; species Eupelmus urozonus. The sequence goes on from UELX01002018.1 coordinate 15,916, forward strand.
CAACCGATTCAAAAGTAGTTTACACAACATAGTATGGTTTAAAATGATATTGCGCAGTGACATCCCTCACACGAAGAATAATGAAAATTGTGTATTTTCTCGTGATTGAGTATAATTTATATTAAATTTTAAAAAGTGCTTTATACAAGAAAAAACGTCATAATCATTAATAATTAAGCAATAAACTACTAATTACTACCTCATAAAAAAACTAAAACATAATGCTCGAACAACCCAAAACACGGTGCAACCGTATACAGAAAAAAACGGCCGGATCACAGAGCGCAGCCACAGAAGACTCAAAAAGAGAAAAAGCACGAGATAGAGAGCAAGAAAGACAGAAAGAGAGTGTCGGCGCGCGGAAAAGCCTCGAAAGCAGGAAAATCGAGTATCTTCAGGCACATTAGCCTGAATAGCCGAGGCATTCGCGCGCTCTGGCGTCGCGCGCGCGCGCGACACTTGTATGCCCCCCCCCCTTTGCCGGCAAACTTCAAGCGTCTTTACGCCGCTGATTTCCACTATACGTTTCTAGTTCTCGCTGAAGAGGCGGCATTCTCGCGCGCTAAGCCCCGGACAATGCGGCAAATGAACCGAATTTGCGAAACGCGCCGCCGCAGCCTCCCCCCCTCCTCTAGTCTTGGAAAACGAGTGCGTCGGCGGATCTTCGCTCTATAGGCGTCAGAACTAACACCGTTCAAGGTGTCAGCGTGAAAGAGGTTCGCCGCTCTCTCGCAGGTACTCGAGGAGAGAAGGGAAGAAAAAATCCCCCCGCGGGGCGCGCTGTGGGCTTCATTACGGCCCTTAGCAGGTATAGAGCGCGACTGATTTGCTGGTCTTTAGCGAGAGCGGGTCGCTTTGGACGGTTACAGTGCCACCCTCAAAGTTTTCCGTAAACACACAATGACGCGGAGAGCTGGTAATAATGGATAGGGAGGACATCGCCGGGACATCTTTATTATGCGGCTCTGTACTTTTTCGAGAGGGTAGATATAGTTGTTGGATGCTTTTGTCGATTGTGTCATTTGCTAAGCTTATAGGTGTAGGTTCCTGCGGTAATCCCGTTTTTTTGGTGTTTTGGATGGTGGGTTGTGGATATCTTGTGGCTTTGAGGGCGCCGATCTTGTTATGTTGGGGTTTTTTGAATTTTTTTTTTATTTGTGTTTAATTAATAGAGATAGTGTAGTTTTGGCAAATTAATTAATGTTTTTGTTACTGAACTTAGTTCTAATACATAAACGAATAATACACTATCAAATCTTTGTATAGAGTAGCAATGTAATTTGTATAGAGTAGTAGTAAGAAAATGAAATGCATAAATACCATAAATACTATATTCAATTTAGAGCCAAAGTGTTATAACTAATATTTTTTATATTATTTCTTTTACAAAATATACTTTATTTTTCATACCATATACAATATTTATTGTTTGCAGGCTAAGCTCGTAATATTAACTTCTTTACGAAAATATGACTAATCAATAATTGCGTATTTTCAAAAGATAATTTTAATTAAATGATGCCCTTTTGCATTTCGTTTTTGACACACATCGCATCCCAATTTCCATCTGTATACTTTTTTCCGAATGAACGCATTGAAGCCCAAATTAACATTCGATACGCCCGAAAAAGGCTTTTTTTTTTATATATTTCCCGTAATTTACCGCTTTGCTCTCTTAATCCATTGGCAATCGATATTTCCGCAAATTCGCTAACATCATTACAAAGTATATTTATACGCGCACACGTAACACTGATTTCACGCTTGTTTTGCTTTGATCGTTTTGCGCGAAAAAGTGACGGCCGAAATGACTCGTAGTTACGGGCCGGATTACGCGGCGCGATTGAATGCGAGAATTAATGAGTTTCATAAACGCGCTAACGAAATTTCAGGAAAGCGAGGCCGGCCAAAACGCCAGCCCGCGCACAAGTGAATTACCGGCCTCGAATATTTTCAAGCAAACAGCTCCGGGAGCCGCACACGTTTTGGGATTACCGGACAGACAATCGTAGTTTATGATTAAGGGATTACTCCTTAAGTACGCGCCGGCTGAATGGGGAATTCATTAGGTGAAGTTTATTACTCAGTTTATTTTTTAAAAATGCGTATACACGAGTGGAGTTTGTATACGAGGCTGTTATAACTTTTGCCGAATGATTTAACAAATGCGGATGCAAATGCGAAATTTCATCGAACGAATTGTAATTTTATTCGCGTTTATATATTGACTTGTAGTTATGCGATTAAAACCAGTGTCGAGCGCTCGCGTATATACCTAAGTCCTAATACTTTTTGAAGTAAACAAGCTAAAGCCGGGCGAAATAGACATCAGCGTGTATTCGCCATGCATCAAAGTTGTTTAGTCGTGCTTTTTCACTGAAAGCAGTGAAAAACAAAATAAACTATCGGGCCAGCTTTGTCGGCTTTGCCATTATACTCGAAACGATTGAAACACTCGCTCCGGCCGTTCTATAACGAGACGCAACGACATTAACTACATCATTAATCTGAATAAAACGCTGATTCGCATCGCGCGCTGTATAGTCACAGAGTCGAGCCGAGCTAAAAGTTCAGCTCTCGGCGCACAATGCACGCGCGGCAAAGTTTTTAAAAACGGCTCGGAACGAGATTACCCGGGAAAACAAGTGACCGTTATAATAATTTCATAAACATCAAAAAAGTTCGGATGAAAAATGCAATTTGCGCCCCGATATGAAAGGTCTGCTCTGCTCGTGCAGAGAGAGAGAGAGAGAGAAAAAAAGACAGCTCCTCTGTGTATAACGCATATACGTGTGTGTACGCGCGGGGCGGGCAAAAATTTGCATGTAAAATGCGCGTCCACAAATGAAGCGCGCAGCTGGGGCGAGTTTCGCGATGATGAGGGCCGCGGGTTATTGTCGGCGTATTAACGCGCTGGGGGTTTGGTGGGAGTTTGATCGGTATGTGAGGTAACGATTTAAATCGTGGGTGTAGGATGTGACTTTAACGAACGGATGTCGAGTTGGACGCTGGGTTTGGTGTAAGGATTTGTATTAGGGATGTGTGTGGGTGTTTGTGTGGTTTTTGATTTTTTTTTTTATTTCGTTGTAGTTTTATCTGTGATTTTTTTCATTATAGGAGGATTTTAGGATTGCTATTCAGTTAATTCGGGTCGGATTATTTTTTGTTTGAACAAATGACGCTGGCAACTTTTTGAGAATCAATCGTAGATTTATCATGAAAGTAAGAGTCATCAATATTTTTGGATTTAACAAGTTGTTAACGAGTTTCATTATGATACTATTTTGAAAGGAAATTTGTAATATCTTTATAATTACTAGATTAATTTGGCAACAACGATCATAAACCTTTATTTTTCACTTTCTGTTCAAACTTTTTAATTATTAAACCAAGCCTAATTTATTCACGTATTAACATTCACACAGCAAATAAGAAAGACGATCGGCAAAACATAAGCCGAAGTTCATCTGTTGACTGACAAAGGGACTGGATAGGATTGAACTGAAGGGCTCTGCGGTTTCCACGGAAGCTCGATATATACCAAGTTCGATTCCGGCAAAGTTGCCCGAAGCTCGGGACGCGGTTAACCGAGCGAGGCTCAAGAAGCACTCGCTTAACATCCCGTTGCCCTATTACCTCGACATGACAAATAATCGCCGCTATGGTTTCAAAATGTTTGCTCGTAATTTTTGGTCATTCCGAGAGTTTTTCAACTATATTACGGAACGGATTAAAGATATTTTCGAGAGCTAATGCTGCGCAAATGCTCTTATTTAGTACACAGATATTTTATTTTAATAATAATCGTAAACTTAGCTACCTTCTAATTGGATAAGCTGATTAGTCGTGTCGCAAACGAGCAAACACTGTTCCCCTTCAGTCGTACACGAATAACCTAAACATTTTTCCAGTCCCACGCTTAAAACGGATAAAATCTTTCTGGAAAGCATCAGCAATTCTGCAGCGCGCAGCTCTATTAAAAAAAAAAGTCTCTACGCGAACGTGTCAGCAGGCATGACTCCAGCCTGCATCGGCGAAAAAAATTCCTCTCTCGCGTCCTCCGCGTGTCATGCGCGCGAAAATCCCTTTGCCACTCTTCTTAACAAAGTTGTCGCAATTGTTATTTAACGTTCGTTTTTCGCTCGCTATCTCCTTTGAAAGCCCTCGGTGCGAATCCCGGCCGCGTCCGAAGTGTGACGATAAAAAAAGAAAGAATAACGCGTGTGTATGTGTGTGCAGTGAGTGTGCGAAAAAGCGAAGCCGCGAAAAATTTCGCCGCGCGCTCGCTAATCGAATCCATCGGCAATTTGTCGGGGCGAAAAACTCGTCCGCGGCATTTTTGTCTGCGCTGCCGCCGCCGCCTACGCCGTATAAAGCTATTAAAATTCATAACCTCGGACATACACCGGCTCTGAGCGTTAGGGGGGGGGGTGAAAATGCGTTGTCGCTTGCGAGGGTGAGCGACGAGAGGGAGAGAGATGTATGTAGGTATATGTGTGGGTGTATAAATGAAACGAGCACGCAGGGTATATGTATATATGCGAGGGAGTTGAGAAAAGTCAAAGGGAGAGGTTGTGAGATGATGAGAGTAGGAGCGGATTGTTTTTGAATTGAATAATGTTAGTAGATTAGACCATCCATAAATTGGTAATGTTGTATTTGAATTAAGGAGAACCGATCTCTTTCTTTGCAATTTGCAACGCCATCTATGCTCTCCTGTAAAACTATACTTATAACACTTAGTTACATACTATAAACTCTAATCTCCCCTCAGCAACAATTATGCTAAACCCTCCTTGAAATTAACCAAGCAGCTCGAGCAAAAATAAAAATAACCAAGGCGCAATCATTAAATCTGCAAAAGAGATTGCAGCCTATATAAATAACAATCTTAGCGCGAGAATAAACAGGTGCCTAACCGCTGCTAGATCCTTTACGGTCCACATCATCAGACGGGACCGGGAGAGGGAAGGCTATGTGTGCAAAGGACACGTGTTAGGAGGTATATGGAAGCGGGACCAAGGGGTTAAAGGGGCGAGGAGAAAGAAGGAGAATGGCTCGCGGGTAAATTTTGAATATGCATCGCTTCTCCCCGTAACGAGGCGGCGCTCGCATGCGATAGACAATAGAGTGGACGACCCGATTCGATTACGCGCACCCCGGGCTCTTTACCCGGCGCGTGTAATCTTCCATTAAAAAGTTGCCAGAGAGAGAGCTTTGGATTCCACGTCGCGCGCGAACCTCGCCTGCATGCAAATGCGCGCTGGATAAATTCGAATTACTCTTTGATTTGCAGATTGCGCGACATTCAATTTTCGGACCCTCGCACGCGAGCGCGCGCGCGCGGGGCACATGTGCGCGCGAGGGGCTGGCTTTTTCCGTGCAATTTAAGGCGAGCCTTGATGTGACCTGCGAGCTATTATGATTTTATTATGGGAAATTTTGTTAGGTGTTTAGTTTGGGTTTGAATGAATGTTACTGGTTTGAAGGCTTGGTAAATTGTTGCTGTTTTGAAGTTAGTGCTATTTATGGATAAGGGATATATGTCAATAATCAATTTCCTTTTTTTGTGAATCTCTTAACTGAATTTTTAATATTATTTAATCAAAAACAGTATCTGTTTATTTAATTTAACATTTTTAGTAACATTTAGTTCGTTTTAAAAAATAAATTTACCATTGCGTTATTTTAATAAAATAAATTATTTATACTTATGGTAATAAAGTTTAATATATTTTTGGTATATAATACAAAAGATCAATATTTATTGATTTTAAAAATTTATGTTTGCGGACTACAATCGCATCGGTAAGGTAGAAATTTAACTTATGCGAAGAAGGTAGCACCGTGGGTAGGTTATCTACTAGGACAATGCAACCCTTACAGAAGCTTCCAAAATCTACCGCTACGCGTCAGCACCAACCTTTTAGACAAAATCTGAGTCACCCTTATGGTATTTACTGTTTCCTGTTTTAATTATATAAATTTATTTCATTTTTATTAATACATCTAGCAATATGTGTAATGAATAAGATTTATTTTTTCAAACTTTTTTTACTATAATTATATTTATAGAATATAATAAATCTTATTTTACATTAAAGAGAACAATGCTAATTTTCACATTTTATTGTTTATATTGTATAATAAAGGTTTATCAGTAAGAGAAATTTCAATTCAATTTATATGCGAAGAAAAGATAATAAGTTCTCACTTTTATTATAACTAATATTCGTTCCATTTTATTTTATTTCAATGTGTGCAATTCCAATATTGATATTAAAATATTTCGATGATTAAATGGTATTTGTTACAGCTCACTAAATAAAAAAAATTATGCCTTTTCACTTTTAGCTGCAGCGAACTGTAATAACAGCAAATTGTAAGTTGACAAGGTTTTGTAAATTGCTTTTACATATTAAAACTCATTTTTACAACCCTCATTAATATTTATGAAAAATTGTCATTATCGAAATAACTTTTCGATCTTCACCGAACTAAGATGTTACTATCCTTGATCTTCATTAATATTTCTTCATTGGTTATTTTACAGCGATAATACTCTTTTTCGTAGCTAAATACATCTATTTTAACGATTGATCATTGTCGGTAAAAATAACCGTTCATTCTTTTTCAATTAAAAGCCACACTCAAATGCTTCTTCTGATTTCCTTTTTCACTTAAATCCATCCTTCCAACCAACAAAAACATCTCCCTCCACCTCCCACGCATCACCACCCAAAAAAATCACCTCAAACCCACTTTACCCAAACTTACCGGCCTCAACACCCACCCACGCACACGCAAAACCCGCTTATACATCCAAGGCCATCTATTCCCATCTCGCGTTGATTTCCCGTGGACAGAGAGAGAGAGGAGAGAGCGAGGACAACGGGCGGGCCTCGATATCGCGAGTGCACTGTTATAATCACGGCAGTGGCAATCAATTAGCGCACCAATCGTGCGTTGATTAAGGGCTCGATTGGGAATGTAATGGGGCCGCGGGTGGCCAGCGATAATTAACGTTCGCGGAAGACCGGACTCGCTTTCGCCCCACCACCTTCGCCGAGGATGCGCGCGTGCTGCGTACAATCAAATGCCAAGCGCAAAGCCTGGCTCTCTGATGGTTCAGGAAACGAAATATCGACGCCCACGCGTCGCCCGGTAATTTCGCCTCCTCTCTCTCTCTCTCTCCCTCTCGTTTGACCCTTTCGATTTTACGGCTCTGTCGATGTGATTCTGGTGCGGTGGATGGGAGAGAGGCGAAGAGGCCTACGGCGACGTGGCTGATGGTTTCTCGTCTTAATCGTCGATTTGGTCAAATCGATCAATGGCTGCCCCGGTGTTGGACTCTCCTGTCTTCTCGTTCTCTCTTTGAGGGATTGTGTTGTGGACCGAGCGGAGGGTTTCATTTGGAATTTGGGGACTGTTTTCATTAATATGAAATTTTGTTTAGTTGATAAGAGGAGGATTTATTCAAATTTCAAATTAATTCATTAAGGACCAGTTATATTATTCGATTATTCGATGCAGATCCGACTGAAGAGTTCGTTTATTTTCAGGCCGATAAAAAGCGCTCAAATTGCACAAATTAATCTTATTCCTTTATTCTCTCTAACCCGGCCTTGCCGCACAATCGATATTAGATTCCCGCGTACAGCATACCGATATATACGTATATACGCACTCGAGCCTCCGCCTTCTCGATATTCTTCGGCGCATCGACAGTCGCTCGGCGATATTCCAATTAATCCAGCTCAATTATCGGAATTAAAATTTCAATTAAGCCGAGCAGCCACCCTTCTCCTCTCAGCCTCACTATGGAATATTCGATTTTCATAGCCAAATAGATGAGCTTTGAAGTGCAAATGCCGGCCGCTCTCTCTCTCTCGCTCTCGCAATCGACTTCGGGGCCGCGGCAGTGATGAAAATAAAAAAAGAGCGCGATAGAGAGAAAGAGAGCAATCAGTAGCAAAAACAATCCCGGCGCTCAGCGCTGCAGCGTATTTGCTCGGCACTCATTTCGGAACATTTTCGCCGGGCGTGCGTCTCTTTGTCTCGTTTGCGGCGACTGCCGCGGTAACGATTTTAATTTGGGGCCGAGCGCGCCGGTATATGCGCGGTTCTTCCCTCCGATTCTCTCTCTCTCTCTCTCTCTCTCTTCCGTTTGCTCCACCCTCACTGCGCGGGGGAGGCTGCGCTGCTGGAAAACCCTTCGCTCTCTCTCTGAGCCCGGCCGTGATTTCGTCCAGTGACTGGAGTCCTTGATGGCTGAGGCTGTAGCTGGATATTTTTTGGGATGGTTGGTGTTGTATGTGCAATTTTAGGGATGAGGTGTGCGTTTGCACTGTGGGATCGATTCTGTAAGGTGGGAGGGTTGGGATTGTGCTGATTTTCATGACATAAAAAAACAATTGTTAAATAATAAGGGATAAATTATTCTTTTAAAAGTGATGTTTTTTTATTTATTTCAGATAACTGTTTCTTTTACTAAAAAGAATTCATTCAACCAGGTCTATTATAGAACGGCTTCGATCTCCAAGCATTGCAAAAATTATCTCAAACAATCATCCCCCCAAACGCAAAAAGTTCAATCCTCGAAAATCCAATAAAAGCATTGCTTCAATGCTTAGTCTTTATTAGCGGCGGTCGCTCGGCTGAGCCAGCTCGCATCCCGAAGGTGTTGCCGCAGCGGCACGGCCTCGGGGCTAAACGCGCCGCGGAGCCCGCTCGCGCTCGCTTATTATTAATTAAAGCCAAAGTTATACTTAGTTGGCGAGTACATAAGCGGAAATAATATTTGCTCAGGCGTTCATTAGACGAGTCGGCGGAACGCGGGAGCGAAAATCGTGCGGAAAACATAGAGAGTTAGAGAGCGGGCTGAGGGGAGAGGGAGACTCAAACGCAGTAAGAAAATTGCAGTAGTTGACGCCGCAAACGAGCTGAATTCTCATTAAAATAACCGTGTCATTCCCTTTTTTAAGCCCGCCGAGCGAACAAAGCCGGGCTCTTGAGGAAAAAGCGAGGTAGCCGCGGAGAAAATAAGGATGCGAGAGAGAGAGAGAGAGAGAGAGAGCGAAAATTGTTCGCGCGTGCAGCGGGTTAAATGGATCGAGGAGGGAGGGAGAGGGTAGTTTAGCTACCCACTAGGCAACTTAAATGAAGGTTGCTGCCACCACCCCCCGCCCTAGCTAACGCGAAAATACGTCGGACGAGAAAAACTCGTTTCTCTTTTAATTAATGTAATACACCCGGCAAGCAAGCAAGCAAGCGTCCTTCGAGAATGAGAGAGAAAGAGAGAGAGCTACAGTAGTTGTAGTAGACCGTCTTTTCTCGCGTGTGCGCAGCGTTGGGATATTCTCGTGCTGCTGCGGGTGCAGCGCCGGAGAGTCGAGGGTAATGAGAAAATGGCGAGTTTATAAATGCGTCGTTAGCGGACAAGTTGGAGAATTGCTGGACTTTAGTGAGCGTTGGTGGAGGTATCGTGGGTGATTTTGGTAGCTCTTTTGAAATTGTAGATTAGAGGGTGAGGGTGGTATGTTGGATACGTTTTAGGAAATAATATATTGATGCAGATTTGATGTTACCTTAATATCAAATCTGTAGATCCTGTAAATGCTAAACTTTTACGATTAAATTTATGATATAACAAATTATACAAAGATTATATAAATACCTTTAATAAAATCTCTCATAACAATTTGATATACCTATTTCTGGGTAATCAGTCAGAGAATATTCAAAGGTCTCATAAACCATACGTAAGTAAAGGTGCTTTGCTAAACGGAATTTATATGCTCCGGAAGTATCCATCAGCAGCAGATAATTAATCAGTAATTAGTAGAACAATTATAGTAAAACTGATGCATGAAAATTAAATGAAAGGTATTTAAATGTGTTTATCTAATTTACAAATACAAATTATAAATTCTAAAAGATATAAATGTTTATATCTGTGAGTTCTGAAGGTAACTTACCCCCTTAACGATTAATAATTATAAAAGTGATGACGTTTCACCTTAATACCATCCATTTTTTTAAGGACAAATCCCAAATCCAATCTAATCACGTAAACGAAACGAAATAACCCTCTAAATCGAGTACACAACTCGAAACGAGAAGTCACCCTATATGGCCAAACTCACGCGAGCAACACTGAATATAACACACGCCACAAAAGCTATCGTAGCAGGCAGGAAGGGTAATAAAGCGCCTGTTTTTAGTAGTGAAATGGACTTGATGTTATTTATAGACAAGGAACACGCCTCGCCAAATCGTCGTTGTGTTCCATTGATCTCGTTTGGAGGACAGCCACGTCTTTATATATATGTGTGTGTGTGTGTGCGTGTGTCGTGCAGGGAGCTCTTATTCGCTCTCTTTACTCTGCCGGGGCGCAATAAGGTTAGACAAGGCAAGCATCGAGCAATATTGGACGACTCTTTTTCTCTCTTTCGTTCTCTTTCCTATACCTTTACTCTCGTTCCTTCTTTAAACGGGCGTCTTCACTTTTATTATCAGACCTGCTTTCCTCCTACTCGGCTTGCCTTCTCTCCAGCTATCTCTTTTTAGGTATAGCTAACTGGTTGTGCTCCGTTTCTTTTCCTCTTACGATTGCTCTTGTTTGCTCTTCTGCGCTGTATATAGCTTACGGCTGTATTTTTGTATGCTTTCTCGTGTTCCTCTTTCACAATCATCCAATAAAGTACCCTGTTATTAATTCCGTATGACTCGAGTTCAGCTGGCATTTATTTGATTTAGGGACGCTTTTATCTTATTAGTTAGGTTTTTAAGAGAAACCTAAAGGCGTGTAAATTTAATTTTGATTCAATTTATCATGATAAATTGTTACTAATGATTAATGGATTAGAAAGTAAACTCATATTTTTAGACTTGAAAGTTGGTTCCATCCTGAAAATCCACTTATTCTATACATCCGATATTAAAAAAGCAATTATTTTTTCGTAAAATCATCATCCACAAATAAACTTACTCAACCTCCACAATTCAAATCATCATCCTCTGTGCTTTCACAACGTGCCTTATCGAACGTCCCGTCACCAACCGTCCATCCACCTCTTTTTTAACTCTGCTCTTTTCTCCGTCTCCCAGCACTGTCATACTGCAATCCACCCCCGCTCGTGAAGCGCGCTCCCTCTCCGGGGGGGATATACCTCCGCGTCCCTAAACAAATTTAATAAATCCGCGATTTCCTTGCCGACTGCGCGCGGGGCAGGCCAGCCTCGAAGGGCAAAGGACATCGGGATACAAACGCAAGGCCAGACAGACACGGGGCCTCTCTCTCCTTTCAATCTCCGTGTACACGCGCGTTTAATCGACCCTTGGCTAATAAACAAGGAGGACGCCGGCCCGCTGGGTTTGTCGCTTTAATCGACGCTTCGCCGACTACGCCGGGTAAATTTTCCCGTTGTGCGCGCCCCGCGTATATGGCTCAGACTGTGTGGAAGGCTACCGCTGGCTGTTTGCGCGCTGATTTCGGGGTTCGCGTGCGTGTGAGTATGTGTGTGTGAGGGAGAGAGAAAGAGGATCTGCGGAGGAACGGTTCTATTGCAGACAGGATGTGGAAATTAATTTGACGGCAGGAATTAAAGGGTGCGGAAGGTGCCTGGATTGGAAGGATTTTTGAGACTGACTTCTATTGCTTTTATTTGATGAGGATGGTTGAAATGATTAATTTGTGTAAATTGTACGAATGAAATTTTTAGTACGGATGATTTAGTATGATATTTGCGAAATTAACTGGGATTTAAAATGCATATAAAATTGATAATTTTATTGATATGCTAGATAAAGTGCCCGATACACTATTTTGCTTGGTAATTTATATAATATTTGAATTTAAAAATCCTTTACTGCAGCTGATAGTATTTTTAGTAAGTAGATGAAATGCTTTTTAAATATGATTTATTAATATTCATTAGACGTTTTAAATACACAAAAATAAAGTATGGAAACGATAGTACAATAACAATTTATTTGTATTATTTGAATCCAGGATATTTAATTATTAGATAATTAATTTTAATATATATTTTTACAAATTTACATTTTATAAACAATGAAAAATTGATAAGGCAAAAACAATTCGAAAAAAAAGATAATGCTTTATTCGATCAGAAATTGTACTCGAAGCCCTTATTGTTTTCGCGTCGAATGTTCCAGCTCTAAAACTTTAATACGTATCTATATACGTTTCTATTCGAGTGAATTTTACATTATCTACGTGAAGAAACATATAATTAGGCCCTATATTATAACACGTCTGTTAGATATTAATAAAAATAATTTTGAGTGAGGTGCAACGGAGTAATAGGAAACTTCAAATACCTTTATTTTAGAAAAAAAGAGTCCATAAATTCATTATTGTCTAACATAGGTAATGGCTTGATATTTTACAGACTTAAAATTTCTTGTATCAAAAAAATTAAATTATTATGACACTCATTTAAAAACGATAAAACAACATTTTATCCGTTTAATAAGTACCCATTTTCATTCAGGCAATTCAACATTCAAGGTAAACAGGATACTTTAAATTTCTTGAAAGAGCTCTTCAAGCAAATACTTTGTTCTTATGCCATAACTTTAAATCAAATGAATATTTTTTAATTCTGAAAAAAGGAAAAAACTTGTTTTCTGTATTTGTATTTTTTTTCTATTTTTAAATTAAGATAAGACTTTTCTAAATCAAATTATTTATGTTTAAAATAGTACCTATTTTTTAAAAACTATATGTAAAAATGAATTTTAAAACTATATGTGAAAATTAGAAAATCAATTTCTGGACCCATTGATTGAGATAGTGGTAAAATCGTTAATTCATAGTAAGTATTTTCAAAATTGACCATAAACTGATTTTATCCGATGGTAATTAGCCGTCAAATTAGCCTGTGTTTGCAAAGTGTGAGAGAGACATAGCGTATAAACTCTCTTATTCATAGACTGAGTATTAGGATTGTTTTAACGTTCAGAATAAACAACTATCTTTTTTCTGTCTTGGATCGTGCTGAAAATGCTAAATCAGCAGAGAAACAAGCGATATTTCTTTTATCGTAAGCGAAACCTGTGGTAATAATTTTGATTTTTCGATTTACCTAACCCTACCGACTGGATAGATTTACCAAAAGTTAGATTTGCATTTTTCTGGATTTCTGATTATGCTTTTTATTTCTGATAATTATTAATAATGATATATTTGTATTATATACTGTATTAAGTTTTTATTGAAATATGCAATAATCAAGTGAATCTATTTATCAATCTATAATAAAAATAATAAAGTCAATAAGTTACATGTATTAAAATTGTAGCTAGATTTATTATTACATAACAAACATTTAAACTAAAATAAAAAGTCTATAGTTTCTGAAAGTTAATAAACCTTATTGTTTGGTTATTAAGTGAAAGATAAAAATAATTGATTTTTTACCGTTTACCATTTTTATTTTTTTTTACGTCATCATTATTTGAAAAAAAACTTATTTAAATAACTTATTTATAAAATAAACAAATATAGAAGTTTTTTAAAGATTTTTTTATTGAGGAATTCATGTATACCTATATATTGTGCCATTCTTGTCTCTGGAGGTAAATCTACTGCCGACAGCTACTGCCATCTTGGCCCAGTATTGTATGTGAATTAGCTTTAAAACATAGAAGTTAATTTATAAATCTAATATTATAATAACAAACTACCGTTGTCAAATTGTTATATGAATCAAGTCGAGATTCTTGCAAAATATAAAACGATTTAAGAAGACTCTTGTACTTTATATACAGAAACACCCTTTTATTTCATAAAATCTCCTAGCCCTAGATCAGCGTACTTTACCCTGATTAGAAATTGTCTGATATTTTGCATTTTTTAAATCTACTGATATCGATACAATAAATCCTTGCGACTCTTGAGTAAATAAAGTAAAAAATATACGCTACCCGTTTCTCCAAAATTCCAATACCGAAGTAAGCCCGAAGCACAGCCCCAAAAAATCAAGAAAAAACTCACGTCGAAAAACTTCTCCGAACTCCATCACCCTAGACAAATTCCACTATCCTAGCCAAGCTAATAGTTCTCGCGCGACTCCACGGTCGAATAACAAACCGTATCACTGTCGCTCTCAGCTCAGCTCTCTCTCTCTCCCCTCTCACTCAAGGCATATTGGTCTTTGGAGTTAGGCGGTGCGAGTACGCATGGACTCGAATTTCCAGGCCTCGCTATCTCCCCGGCGCGCATGGTTAACTTGGCCAAACAGGAATTACCATTTTATTGGCCGAGTTCTCCCTCCCCCCACCCTCTCCCACCCACATACATACAGAGAGCCGATCGACTCTCTTTCTCGCTCGCGCCCATTTGGCGAATTCCCGCGCAGGCGCAGCCGACGATTGGAATACGTATATAGCGCGGGAGGGGACCCCTGAATTGCGAGGTTGTTCCTCTCGCGAGAGCTGGGCTTTTATGAGCGCGCCGGGGCTGCGCGGGATGAGATGGACGCCGAGATGGACGTGTGGCCTACTGGTGCGGTGGGGGTTCTAATCGAATGCGACTTTCTGGTTTTATTTCGGGCTTGGTTGAAGGAGAAGTTGGGGATGGAGCGCGCTTGTTTAATTTGATTTTGGTGGTATTGATTTTTTTTCGAGGAATTGAGAGACAGAGAGGGGTTTGGTAAAGTGGAAAAAGTAGCTGGTTAATATCGTATTGGAGTGTTTTTCTTTTTAGGGAGGGAAAAAGAGATTGTATACAATACTGCGTTAACTTGATAAATTTCTTACGAAATGATAAAAGGTACTTTTACTTCGGTAAAGATGTAATTTAGAGTTTATTCGAAAAATAGAAATTGCAATGAATTCCGTGATTAAAAAAAGCCGACTACTTAATCGTTATTTTAATCTCCCTTAATAAATCCAATGCCATTTTTCATTAAGAGCCTGGATAAAAGTTTAAATTCCAGCCTCTTTCATAAAATTAATCGCAATAATCTTCTCCGAGTTTATAACGGCACAAAAGTCATTAACTCTTTTATAGCCCGACGGGCCCCAATAATCAAGTTCCCCAGCCAAGGGAAAGTTTTAAAAAGAACGCTGACGGCGCTGGGCGAGAGCGCCCCTGATATAATAGCGCACGGGCGGGCGAAATTTAAAAAGCGGAAGTTAATTCTTGAGATTCGCACTCTTTTCCAACCGTCAAAAGAGCTAATATTCTCCGCTTATTTTGGCCCTGGGCCCCGGCCTTTTAATTAAGTCGAAAGAAAACCGAATAATCGACGCCCCTCGCGCTTGCGCGAGCGCCACCCCTTCGAGCTTCTCTCTCTAGCTCTCTCTTGCTCTCTCACTCTCCGCGCGCTTCACGAAATTAATTAAAGCTTAATTGAAGCTCTTCTTTGAAATGCTAATACGTCGACAAACACGCGCCCGCCGTTACTCTATCCGCGAAAGAATTTGAAATCCGGTTTGGAACTTTGCGAGAGCGAGGCCAGGGTATAGACCGCTCAAGCCCCCGTCGATCGGCAAAATCGATGATAACGAGTTTAACCGAATTTTGGTGGCGTTTTCGCAATAGTTTGATGCAATAAAATTTTGAGGGTTTAACTTGCTTTTAGATTGTTTTGTAATTGCTGAAAATTGACCTGAAATTGCCTTGAAGTATGTATTTGTAAGGAATCTCTGTTCTTGTAATCTGTATTTTTGTAAAAAATATCGTGTATGAAAATAAAATGAAGCTAATTTAGAAAAAATAAAAAATATGTTGTGTACTATTACAATATACCAGAAATCGTAGAACAAATAACAAATTTTAACTGTATTAGTAGTTTTATGGGGATGAGAATAAGGTTTTCATGAAAGTATTATTGCTTTGAATTAAATATGTACATCAAATTTATTTCATCACGAGCTGCTATATACAAATGAATGCCTAGTGTGTCGCTAACATTTTTTCTTATAGTTATTTGCATTCTTGCGTATTTTTCTTATTTTTGAGCATGTAGTGCGGTATATCATTCTTGATAAACGAGTTTTGCTAAAGTTTCTTTAATAAACTTCAAAATCTGCATAAAAAGTTTTATTTGACTTTAAATTAACTACATCTACTTTCGGTACTTTACGCAGCATATCGTATTGTTCAATTTAATATAAATATTTTTATGCAGATTCTTCTTCAAAACTATTATTCGATCAGTCGAGTCTTAGCGCTTTGATCGTCAATAAAGATAGTACCGCACAAATTAATGGCATGCATATACGCACTTGTCTTATAACTTATTAATACTGCAGAACATTATCTTCTTTGCATTATTTTAACAATGTCTTTTTCTCGCACTCCTTCATGTCTTTTATATTCTTATGTTCACACTATACACTATAACTA
Organism: Eupelmus urozonus; assembly: GCA_900480035.1. NCBI lineage: Eukaryota > Metazoa > Arthropoda > Insecta > Hymenoptera > Eupelmidae > Eupelmus > Eupelmus urozonus. Next base: position 32,297 of record UELX01002018.1, read on the forward strand.
CGAAATTATGCTAACAAGTTACATTTCCTGAACTACAGATTCGCTGCGTGCAGTCAGATTTAGTTACATTCATGCCTTTCATTAGCTCTTTCTTTCCATTTCAACAAACACATTCTTTTAAGTACTTTTCGAACTTTCACTCTAGAGCAATTAAAATCGCGCGTTGTTCTACTCGCTTTTAAACGCTACACGTACGTACTTTTCAATGGGATATACACCACTAGATAGAGTACATAGTTATGAATTCATTTTATTCTCGAAATGACGTGGTATTTCCTTTTTTAATTGTTCATACCTGTATACGTCACATATATTTACATCATTTATCGGTGATTGTCTCAGACACTCGGAGAATTTCGCACTAAATTCGATTGGATGACAATCAATTTTTCAACACAATTGATATTGTTGACTTTAATTATTAATCCGAAAGTACATCATAAGAAATCGGAAATCTGGTACTGTTTCTCAAAATGAAAAATTTGTGCTGTAAAAGTATTGTTAAATATTTCATACGAACTTTTTGACAATTTATCCTTTTCATAACACAATCGATGCCTTACGTTTCTAAAATACCGAAGATTTACAATATTTTATGGATTTAACATAATTTATTTATATATTCAACTTCGTGTGATTTAAAAAAAATTCAGTGACGCATTGGTGCTGATATCAATTTGCTTTTGTACACAGTATTGCACCATAATTCTCTCTTTAGTATAACACTAGTACACCAGTCGTGGTTTTCCGATCAGAAAAAGTACTAGTGAAATAAATTTTGCGATTATCACCACTAAACAAAAAGTGTCAGCATTTAAAAGTTATTACAACATTCTACTGAATAGCCGAGCTTTCCAAATCGACAATTGTATCATTGGACTTTCCGCACTTCACGCTGAGTATCACGTAACACAACAGTCATTGGATTGCGCGCGCTCACATCACGAGCGTCTGGAAAATTTCATTTAAAAGTTTAAATAAAAACCACGGCGCCCGCCGTCTGCGCACAATTCCAATTTGAAACACAAGAAACACGTATCGTCGAGGATTTCACACATTCTCATTGCATTTTTTTCGCGTAGTCGCAAATACATAGTCACTCGAGTGTGAGTTTTACAAATCGCTTGTTCACCGCTTGGACTACTCGATCATTTGTCACTTTGCTTCCGAAGTAGTTGAAGTAGTTGTAACGTGATTTGACACTTTAGCATTGTTCAAGCTACGGATGACTGGCATTCTTTCGCATCTTCGCAAAACGTTGTAGCTTTCCAAGAAAGTCCATAATTTTCCAAACTCCTCATCGAATCACCAACATTATCCTACTATCAACACGCCCAACGAAAACAGATACGTAGCAGACAAAATTCAGACACCGCCAGCCTCAAAACAACACACCCACCACTTCGCCATCCAAAAGTTCCTCGACCAAGAGACCTCGCTCCTCCCAATCCCTCCAAGCGTCTTCCGGAAAAGAAACGAAAAACCACTCGTCGAAGACTCGGGCCGATTTATCCTAGACCGTAGGCCGCTGGGCCGTCGCTTCACGAGACCGGGACCACAGCGTCGTCGCGCTGCTGCAGGCCTTTGCTCAAGCTCTCGACGTGCTCCTTGGCGCGCATCCTCAGCGCCTGGATGCTCGAGGTGCGCGGGTCGTGGTGGCCAGGTGAGGGGCCCGCAGGTGGACTCGACGACGACGAGCCGCAGATGCTCATAATGCTGGCGCCGCTCAGCGAACCTGTGAACAGAATTAAACGGTTGCGAGGTTAGCCGATGTTTGCTGGCGTAGGTTTTACTTAGGATATACAGTGGTTGGAAAAATATAGTTCGAGTTATGGCGATGGTATAATGCTTTTTTTAGCTTGTGAATAATGGTAATGAATAGTTACTAGAATCGATGTAGAGTGTGGCAATTGTGTTGTAATTATTGAAAAGTTGTACTTGAATATTTAAACGACGTTTTGAACGTAATGAAAAAAAAAGCGAATGAAATGCGTGGTAATATTTACGTTCACTCGTGTGTTCGTTGGTAGTAAGTGATACAATAGAAGTATATAAGTCACCAAACCATAACTCAAATGTAGATTAATGTATCGAGACGTATGCGGTTAAAGTGCTCAATCGCGCGCGCCTTTGTTCGATTATAATAAGAAGAAAGAGTAAGAGAACCTTTTGTTCCGGATGAATATCGATTATAACATTCTGTACAATCGTCTGAGTACATCGGTCAGTTGTTTTTCTCGATCGAGCGGTGCAGCTAAACATTTCAACAAAGCACATGGTTCATTAAATTTCAATAGGTTTCACTGGCTATACGGTAAAATGCATACTGACTTTTCAATTTACTTTGGGTGCACGCTAGAATTATCGTCTAAAGTGAAAGTATATTCGAAATGCAAATATTCAAAGATTCTTTTGAAAAAGATTTGTGCAAATAATTACTCAATTTAACGAACAAAATGTTACTGTCGATGAAGCATCGACTAAAATTTTTCAAAATCATGACACAATTGAAAAATGAAAGACACACGCGATTTCTCAAACAAACTATATAATATATAAGCAACTCGCGAAAACAGATGGCTTTATTATTTCTTCATATTTTGACGAAAAAGAATCGGCGCGCTGTCAGAATCAGACGTATACAGCAGGAGCGAGAGCGGTACATGTATATAAGTAGCAAAAGCAAAGTCTTACCGGCGAGTGCGTTGCCGCCGGCTGCGACGGGCGGTGAGGGCAGCCTGCGGGGCGACGTCAAGTAGCTCGCGTAGCCCGTATGCGGGCTGGCAAGGTAGCCCGGCAGGGCGGTTAGGAGCGCGGGCGCCGGCAGCCAGGCTGGCTCCATCATCGGCGGCCTGAAATTATTGAGAAAATTTTATTGTAAGAAATAATTTTTTTAAGAGAAGAAATGTGATTTTTGGTCGTTTCTTTTGTGATGAGATTTGAATGTATTACTGTAAAATGTTTTTTAAAAGATTATGATACGTACAGAACAAAGCAATTAACATAAGTTCTCAGTTATTTTGTATATTCAATTGTTTTACTTAAAAGATATATCTTTTAAAGATAAGTTGTAACGGACAGAAACAGCGCTCCTTTTATGTAAAACAAAAATAGATATTTTTAATAGAAATGTGTCAAAGTGTAAAGGAAAGCCAGATAAGAAAACGGTTAAATTGTTTTAATATTTGACTAATGCGATAATATTTTATAAAAGAAAGCTCTCCGAGCTCTTAGGACGAGTTTAGTGCTTATGTGCGCCTATTGCCTAGAGTCTATATCTAGTAGGAAAAATTATGGATTTTCCAAAAATCTACAAAACGCGCAGGTGGATACA
>UELX01002019.1:0-35620 GCA_900480035.1 Eupelmus urozonus
CGAGGTCCCGGTGCGCCTATTTAGGAAAGTAGGTACACACACTAACGTAACGCGTCGCGGAACTAACCACGCCCGCATACAAACAAACACACACTGACACTGACGGTCAACGTCCGAACCAGAGTGTGAAAATTCATCCTGGCGCACGACGGAGACGTCTTACATACCTTTCACACTAGTGACGGACAGGCACGTTACAGGTATGGGGTTAATGGGTTTACCGGTTCAGGATTTATGGGTTTATGTGTTTAGGGATTATCGGTTCAGGGTTTGTGGCAAACAAAGGCGTCTTCGAATTGCCTATTTCCCGAGCAAAAATGAGCGTTTTTTTTAAAACGGAATTTTTTGTCAAAACTGTGCCATTTTGTTAATTTTTAATATTCTTAAAATATCCTATTTCATGGTACAGAGAAACTCATCTAGTTTGAAGTACAATTTTTTTTAGATCTAAGCATCCTTAGGACCTCTGCCGCTGCAGCCGATTGACGACTTCATTCTTGAAGGACTCCACGGCGTAGCGTATAACTCGGCTTAGAGTCGATATTTTAGCATGAAATTTTTTTCGTTTACTCACTAAAAGTGTCTCAACATATCCTCCAAACCTAAGAATATTTGTCTGCTTGGTTTTTTTTTGGGCCCTGGAAAATTACTTCCTTTTCACATTCGAGAAACAAGTCTAGCCCCTTAACCCATTAAGTGCCAAATAGTTTGATGATATTGACAAAAAATTTATTGGAAAATAGTCATTCCTGCTATTTTCGGGTATGCTCTACACAATGAAATGGTAAAAAAAAAATTATAAAAATTGATTTTTAATTAAAAATTAACAAATTAAAATAAAAATGCGTTTTTTAAGCACATTTTTTTTCAATCAAAAATTAGAGGGGAAGGAATTTTAATTTTACTGAAGCAAACATACACAAAAGTGCATAAAACATCTCAGCTTTTTAAATTCGCTGAGCTTTTTTGTCTATGATTTTTTTTTAACAAAATGTAGGAGTTTTTGGTGAAACTGCGTGATGTTAAACTTCATGATTTTTTTCTCGAAAAATATGACCTTAACGAAAAAATGTTATAGAATAAAAAATACTTAGAATCATTCATAGAATACGTATGAATTATTTTAGAAGGTTTTCATTCAATTTTGAATTTTTTAAAATTTTTAAGTTTTGGAAAATAATGCATGACTAAAAAATTTTTGAAAAAATTTTACGTGTTACTTAAATTATACCAAGTACTTTTTATTCTTTAACATTTTTTTTGTAAAGTTTATTTTTCTCGAGAAAAAAAATTATGATATTTTACGTCATCAATTGAGATGTATTAGTATGTATCATACTTTCCTACCATTAAAATTTACTTTTCCAATATTGTTATTAGTGATATAACAGAACTATAGAAAACAATAAAATTTATGGAAAAGCATGATTCAAGCAACATTTATAAATAAATTATTACAAATTTTATAAATCCGCTGAAAACTTATCATTACTACGTAGTTTCGGTAGATTCTGCAGTTGAAAATTTGCAATAGATTATTTTACTTTGATGGGCTATAACATTGATAATCATCATTTTGATAATACTTTTATAAATGGCATGAAAACGTAGCAGACGTAGTACTCAGTTTATTACACAATTTTTTTTCTAGCGTTGGTGTTAAAAAATACCCTTCTATGATCATTTCATAAACAATCTTTTTACAAGCTTCGATCTTGTTTTACATTTAAACAAATTTGGGTTGCGTTCTACTCGTACTATTGAAGACAATAGAGTAAAAGAAAAAAATGTTATCCCAAAGAAATCTTCTAGAGGTACTTTCGCTGTAAAGCACGAAAAAGGTAGTGGAATAAATTATATTACTCTTGTTGACTCAAAAGAAGTATTGATGGTTTCTACTGCTGCTGGAGTGTCACCCATGTATGTGGCTCAAAGAAGAAGCAAAGAAAAAAAAAAGAAAAAGTAAATGTTAATTTTCCAAATGCTTTTCAACTTTGTAATAAGTTCATGGGTAGAGTTGATGTACATGATAGCTGCTGTAATTACGCTATGCCACGTATTCAATAAAAGAAATGGACATGGATCGTTTTCATTAGACTAATTCAATCTGCTATTGCAAATGCAGTAGCAATTTCGAATTATGCCCACAAGGGCGAAAAAAAATCTAGCTCATTATACTTCATGATGGCTATTTCAAAGCATTATCTTGGAAAACAAAAATCATCTCAAAAGAAACACCATGAGGTCCTTAAAAATGAAAAAATGAGAAACTGTTCTTTCTGTCCAATTAGAACATACACCTTCTGTTAAACATGCGGCAAATATCTTCATAGAACTTGCATGCAAAGCACTTATCACCCAAAAATATAAACTATATAATCAAATTTTTAAAGTAATAAATTGTAAATTAGAAAATGAATTTAAAAAAAAAAAAAAAACAAAAAAAAACAAAAAAAAACAAAAAAAACGCTTGTATTCATCTACCTCCACGCGTAGGTGTAGGGCAACGTTTTTCTTTAATAAAAACGACGGCTAAGAGATGAAAATGATGAATTTTATTGCAAAAATGAAGTAAAACATCATTTTTTTTCTCGAGAAGAATGAACTTTACAAAAAAATTTTATGTAATCAAAAGTACTTAGAATCATTGAAGAAACACGTACAATTTTTTTTAATTTTGAGCCAGTTTTTAATTTTTCAAAAATTGTGCAAATTGAAAAAATGCAAAATTTGCTCAAAACCTTCTGAAGAAATTCATGTGTTCTATGAGTAATTCTTCTATAACATTTTTTCGTTAAGGTTCTATTTTTTGAGGAAAAAAATCATGAACTTGAACATCACGCAGTTTCACAAAAACCGCCGCCATTTTGTTAAAAAAAATCATAGACAAAAATCGTTTAGCGAATTTGAAATGTTGAGATGTTTTATGCACTTTTGTTTATTCCAAGTCTCATTATACCCAACCGCATGTCGGTTGTTTTACGGGAATAGAGTCAAACTAAGTAATCGTTATTTATGAGTGAATAATCTGCTCCTGATATGACAAAAACTTGTTGCGAAGTATGAAAGTGAAAATAGAAGATAACGTTTATATGTCTTTGGAATTCATGACACATTCTGTAGACTTAAGCACCAGAAATATATTCATGCTACCAAACAAATAGTTCGTTAAGAGCGAAAAATCACCAAAACGATCACTAAAGTTGCATGGGTACCCGCGGCCATCCATCTAAATAGTGACCGCGCCCTATTAGAGGAATAATACAGAGAAATACTGCGTTGGCAAAAAGGAAGAAAAGAGGCAGCCCAGGTGAGGAAGGGGAAGAAAATAAAAAGAAAGCCGCAATACCAAAGGAGGAAGAGGAACTAAGAAAGAATAAGGAGAGGGAAATATGGTTCTTTGTGAGAAATGATAAAATCAAAAGAACACCAGAAAAAAAGGATAAGAAAGAAGAAACATTGGTTGCAAAGAACAAAGTACACGAAGAAGAAAGTGAAGAAACCAGAAAAATGGAGGGGTGAATGATGAAATGGGAAGAACTTTAAATGAACAAAAGAGAACGAACACAATAATAGAAGGATGGGAATAGAGGATAAAAGATAATGAGGAGAAAACGAAAAGTAATGAGCAGAAGACGACGGAGCTGGATGGGAGTGTAGAGAAATTAGAAAAGAAGGAGGCGGATAAAGAGATAGAGAAGACGCGGAAAGAAAATGCGAAAGGAGAAGAGAAGGAGAGCAGGAGTTTAGAAATAGAAGAGATAAATAAGCAGCTGAGTAAGCTGAGTGTGGAAAAAGGAAACAAAAAAGAGAGGAAAGGAAGAGGGAAAGAAGGTCAAGGCAATCTGGAGAATGAAAAGAAAGAGAAAATATGGAAAGACTTGAAGTGGATGGCGGAAGAAAAAGAAAGAGAAAGAAGAAGAAGGAATACAGTGATAACAGGGCTAGAAGAAAGCAGAAAAAACAGTAAAGAGAAGGTAGAAGAGTGGATGAAAGAAAAATTAAAAATGGAAGTGAAAATTAGGAAAATATGGATATAAAAGGAGGAAAAAATAAAATAGTGGCTACCGTTAAGAACGTAGAAGATAAGGAAGAGATCATGGAGGCGAAAAAAAAATTAGGAGAAGAAAAAGTCTATATAGACAATGACTTGACCTGGATGGAGAGACAACACAAGAGGAAAGTAACAGAAAAAGCAAGAAAATTAAGAGAAACGAAGAATGTTGTTAAAATAAAATATAACAGAGTGAACACAGACGATAAGGATTGGTTCTGGAATGAAAAGGCGGAGAAATGGTTTCGAAAGAGCAAAGAATAAAAACGAAGAAAGGGCAGGAAAACAAATGAAGATTTTATTTTGGAACTTTGCAGGGTTGATAAAGAAAAAAGAAGATACTTGCAGATTCGTCAAACAACATGATGTAATAGGATTGTCCGAAACATGGGTAGAGAAAAAACAAGAAGATATAATAAAAAGAAAGTTTGGAAAAGAGTATGAAGTGAGAATCTACGATGCAAAGAAAGAACACAAGAAACGAAGGGCCAGAGGAGAAATGGTCCTAGCACACAGAAAGGAGCTTGGAAGAAACAATAACTTGGAAGAAACAATATGGAAAACACATAAAAATGAGGAAGTTTTGGGTTTGGAGGTAAGAGGAAAAAGCGAAGAGTTGGTCGTATATAGTTTGTACATGAATAGATGGAAAAAAGAAAATATGGAATTTATAGAGAAAAGCATAGAAGAAAAAATGAATAAGAGAATAATAATGGGAGGAGATTGGAACGCAAGAACAGGGAAAGAAGGAGCGAGGCAAGAAATGGAATCAGAGGAGAAATCAGTAAGAAAATGTAGGGATAATATAATGAACGGAAAAGGAAAGAATATGATAGAATGGCTAGAAGAAAATGGAATGCACATTCTGAACGGAGATATAGAGGGAGACGAAAATGGGGACTTAACCTATATAGGAGGAAATGGAAGCTTAGTCATCGACTATAAAGTGGTAAATGAAATAGTAAGAGAAGAAACAAAAAGAATGAAATTGAAAGAAGATCTGGAATCAGACCACATGCCACTAAGTGTAGAAACAACGTGAAGAAATGGTGGGACAGTGAATGTAAGAAGAAAAAAAGGAAGCTGTAGAAAGTCTAAGAGAAAGAAAAAAAGACGAAAGTAAAAGAAAAGATTATCTGAAGAAAAGGAAAGAATATAGGAGAACAATACAGAAGAAGAAAGAAGAAAGAAGTTTGCGGAAGTGGAAGAGGCGAAAAAGTATAAGGCAGGAAAGAAGTTTTGGAACTTGATTAACTGCCAAAGGAAAAAAGAGAGAAGGTATGCGAAAGGATAACAGACCAAGAATGGGTGGAACACTTTAAGGAGCACTTCGAAGGAAGGGAACCAGAAGGAAAGGAAGGAAAAGTTGAAAGAAACAGAGAGATACCACTGGTGAAGATTCAAGAATTAAAAAGGAGGAAATAGGAGGAATAATCGAGAGGCTAAAGATGAAGAAAGTGGCAGGAGAAGGTGGGATTACAAACGAGGTATGGAAATACGGAAGAGAGGAGCTGATAGGACTTATGACCAGAATAATAAATGGTATATGGAACGGAAAAGGTCTGCCAGAAGAATGGGACAAGGGTATAAAAAACCCTATTTTTAAGAAGGGAAATAAAGAGGAGGTAAAAAATTATAGAGGGATAACGCTAATGGACACAGGATACAGAATTTATGCAGGATTCTTTAAAAAAGGCTAGAAAAATAGATCAAAGAAAAGAATATCCTAGACGACACACAAATGGGATTCAGAGAGAAAAAGGGAACGATAGAAGCGATCTACATAGTTAAAGCAATGATAGAAGAAAACATAAAAAGGAAAGGTGAGAAAATGATTATGTGCTTCGCAAACATAAAAGGACCATTTGATAAAATTAAAAGAGAAGAAATATGGAGAGCATTGAAAAGAAGTGGGGCAGAAAAAAGGATGATCGAAAGAATAAAAGAAATATACGAAACAACAAGATGTGGAATTAAGATAGAAGGGAGGATTATAGGCAATTTTGAAGTAAAGAAAGGAGTGAGATAGGGGTGTTTACTGAACCCAACGCTGTTTCATGTTACCTTTGCGGACATAGAAAGAGAGATGGAACGGGCACAAGAAGGCGGTGTAATTATAGGGAAAAAGAAAGTAAGAACAATAGCTTATGCGGATGATATAGCATAATGGCAAGAAAGGAAGAAGGATTAAACGAACTGCTGAAGAAATTCAAAAGATATATGGACAAACAAGGTCTTAAAATGAATACAGAGAAAACAAAGATAATGATATGCAGGAAAGCGGGAGGAAAAAAGAAAAAGTATGAATTCAAATGGAATGGAAAAGAAATAGAGATAGTCAGAAACTTCTGCTACTTAGGATATATGCTAAAGAAAAACAACAAGGATGAGGAACATATCGTCGTTCCTAATAAAGACGAGAACATTTCAGAAACTACCGATTTTCAACTCTCATTTAAAGATACTATATGTAATTTTAACTTATCAAACAACTTTAAATTTGTAATATCGAAACTGCATCTTTAATGTATTGAGCTCCGGAACAAAATTTTATTTTTGTATTAAGTCCTAAATAACAAATTTAAAACAGGTAGTTTTTGAAAAGTACTAGTCTTCGTTAGGAGCGACGATATGTGAAACCAAGTTGTACAATCTTTAGGGCGAAAATATGCATAATTCAAAATACAAAAAAATTCATTTCTTGTATATTTGAAAAAAATTATCTTGTTTTATTTATTTTCAAAGTTAATCGAATTTAATTATCTATTTTTCTGTGATTGAATTAGCTCCAATTTTTCTAATAAAGCTTATTTACAAAAATCGAATTTTTCGAAATTTCATACCTTATATTATTGTCTTTGTATTGGTTACCTTGATTATTATATCTCGAAAACTATCAAATGAGGTCAGTTTTTCTATTAAAGCTTACCTGTAACAAAAAGAAAAGCATAACTTAAAAATCTTATTCGAATAGTATCATTATATTCATACTTAAACACTAATAATCTAACCATAACAGCATACTTAAATTTTTTCAACATATAAATCTGACAAACGTAAGGTTGTGCCAATATATTTATAAATTAAGACAAACAATAAGTATAACTAAATATTATCATTAACCAATCAAATCGCCATTCTCTTCACATAAAACTTCCCTTCAACCACCCACTCCCATTAAACCTCACCATATCACAACACTTAAAACACCTCACCCACACCTCCCACCTTATTAAAACTCAACAATCATAAAAACCCTCATAAACAGCCTCTCACCTCCCTCACCCATCCCATCGTCCAGCCTCTCATCTCTCCTCACCCACCTCTCACCCCACCTCATCGAATCAACCCCTTCCCCCTCCACCTCCCCTCATAACAATTCCAGCAGATCCTTCTCCGCGGCAGCAGTTCCCGGGCTCGCTTAATCCGCTCGCGCTACATAAGGCAAGAGAATAATGCCCTCGGCTCCCGGCGCAATTAGCAAGTGCGAAAACGACGGGGCTGGAGCGATGACAGACAAGAAGAGAGAGCCCAAGTTTGCCCCGGCCGCGGATCGTTTATCATCGGCGAGATATAGCGCGGCGATGTACCCTGGTAGCGCACTTTTGCAACGCGCGCGCCGCCTTTTCAAACGTGTATATATGTATATATAGACGGTTAACTTGATTTCAACTTGCCTCGTTAGAGGACTCGAGCTAATCTCGAGTTTATAGCTCGCAGCCGGCCGGCTGGGGTTTATAAGGATAATTTATCTAGCGCGCGATCATCTTCGGCGAAAGATCGAGCGAGAGAGCTGGGAATTTGGGTTGGGGGAATGGGGGATGGAGTTTTGGGTGGATTGGGGTTGGTAGAGAAACGATGGTTGGTTGGTGGTGAATAAAAGTGTTGATTGGTGGTAGTTTGATCATTATTTATTGGATTAAAATTATTAGATTGATATAGTTTGGAAATAACGTGATTATTTGAATTATTAACGTTAATTGTAAAAATCAAGGGCAGCTTTCATAGTTCCATTGAATGGACTCTACTTTCCCAGGTGTAATCTTAACTGAAATATCTGTTATTTAAAAAAAAAATAGTATTTTTTTCATTCTAAAATTCTAATAATTTTTATTATAAAAAACGGAGAAGAAGACAATAACTATGGGAAAACCTCTTTAATTTGAGCTTAAGCTCATTAAAAAATATTAATTCTTCGAAAGCTATTACGAAGTTATTTTTGGAGAAAATTAACTTTTTTATGCTATCTATTATATTTACATCTTTCAAATGAATCAATATTGTTTACTGGACTGATGCTCAAATAAAGTTTTTCTCGTCTAATTCTATTGTCTTCTTCTCCTGTTTCTGTAAGACAAATATGTATAAGGTTATGCACAAGAACCTATAAAAGAGATAACATTTTTCATAAAAATAACACATATTTGGAATTAGATAGCTTATACCTCAGGAAAAAGTATCCATTTGCTGAAACTATAGGTACTGAACCTCATTTTCACATCTCAGAAAATGACCCTCAAAGCCTCATTCAAATCACTTCCCCACACATCCCTGTCCCTCCTTGTCACAGCAAGGTAATAAAAAGCAATAACATACCATTAACATAAAAAATCCATAACTAACTTAACAAATCCCCCATCCAGCAAACATTCCATTTTTTTCACTCCACCGCAGCATCCAGCAAATAAACACTCCCGCGCGTAGCACCGATAAATATAATCCGCCGACGTATATAATAACGCCAGCGCGCGACTATACGAAAAGCTGCGCGTCCATATAAATAACATTAGGAATGAAGAAATACGTAGGTACCAGCGCACGCGCCTCGCGCATCTCCATTATAATTTTGTTTGTCGGCTGGAATGCGCGCGCGCGCGCGCCAGCCTCCCGTCACGAGTAATAAAATCAGGTCGCCGTCGCTCGCGGGAATTTCAAATTTCCGCCAGCTGCATTATCATCCCGGCGTCGCGCGAGCTGCAGTCCATTGTCGAATACGTGCGACTGCGGGGAGAGGAGAAAAAAAATGGTAAAAATTCGAGGAATTGCAGAATTGGGGTCTAATTTGCGAAGAGAGCATTTCGGGTTGAAAATACGAGGGATTTTTTTTTTGTCTGGGTAACAGGTATGCTTTTTTAATTAGTGTTAGGTGGCTATTTGGAGTAATGGGTTTTGAGTGGGATCGCTGTGGATTTACGTGGAGAATGGATTGGTGGAGATTGGGAGTTTTTTTTAGAAGAGTAGGCTTGAGATATTTTGAAAAGAGTTTTGTTTTTTCAATATTTAACGCTAAAAAAAAAAAAAAATTAAGAAAGTAATTTATTGAAAAAGTTACAAGTTAAAAGTTTTTTTATTTACGTACAGATTAGAATGGTAATTTTTGTGAAGTAGTATGTATTTATTTTTTATCATTTTGTGAACAATTCACAACTATCATCTGCCTAAGCGAAAATAAAGAAACAAAATTTAAAAACTAATAGTTATTTAATTATTTATTTAGAAACCTCACCTTTTAATTACGAAAAGTCATATATGATTTCTTTAATATACTATCAGAATAATTAAAATAAGTACAATATATTAATAGTTATAACTATTAAATAATGTCTTTTAATACAAATTTTATATAATTTGGCATTAAATTAAAAATCATTCCAAAAATATCGTCATTACAATAACCACTTTAACCACACAAAACCTGCAAAACAATCAACAACCGAACACCTCTCAAAAGATCCGCCAATGCAAAAATAACAAGCGCAAAGCGCGCATGCCTAACACCTCATCAGCTCGCCCGATTGGCCATTTATTATCCTCGTCTCAACTCTTTTGTTCACCTCGCATACTAATAGCCGCTCACATCCTCATGCCAGTCAAGTCTCTACCTCAATAATCGAAAAAAGAAAAACAACTACGCTCCTCCATTCCCACTCGAGCATCTTGAAGCACAACGTCCAGCCGAGAAAAGAAGACAGCCAGTGTGCTCATTGTCTGGCGATATCCGCTGCGTATTTACCTTCCGCAAGAGCACGCGCTGAAGCTTCGTGTTTCAAAGCGTAAGAGCTATGATGTTTGATTTATCGGGACGCTTTTTTCCGCCGCTCTACGGATTTGTCGGGCTTTACGAGTTTGCTTAGATTTATCGCCCGAGCCGGGTAATCGCTTTTCCAGTTTGCTTGCGAATTTCGAGGTCGGTAATTGCTTTTCGCTTGGAAAAAGTATTGGTTTTTAATGTGTTTGTTGAGCTTTTTTTTACTTTTATAGCCGAGCTCGATTTGTATTTTGATGTTTGATTGAAGTTAAAATCGATTAAAGCTTTCGGATTAGCTTTGCAAACGATGCTTTGTTATCCTTTAAAATTAAAAACAAAATATTGAGTTAATAATCCCATAATTATCAACCCTACGTCTCTCCAAACACATTCTACACATATTTAAAAACAAGCGACCTTATTTAACAGCGCGGAAACGTCTCCACAAAGCCAGCGAAATCCGTTAATTCAATAGACAGTCCCTTCGATCCACTCTCCGCTCTTTAAACGAAAAATACACTCCAGTGGCTACACCGCCGAGCGGCCGCTTATTACCAGAGCTCTCGCTTTAGTTATATAGGAATCGAACAAAGTCGGAAATAATTAGCCCAGCGCGCGGCTCGTCCCGGCGTAATTAAACGTCGGATATGACTCGTACGCCAGAGAGACGAGCTCGGCGTTAATTATAACGCGATATACCCACAGCGGAGCCGATGGGCTAGTTTGTATAAGCTATACCTTGTATATGTTTATATATATTGGCCGCGTGACTGACGCGATTTCTGGGCATGTATGTTGCGCGGCTTGATATTGGCTGGTTAAATATGTAGCTTGGACAGCGCGCGGTGAGCTGTTTGCGCCGCTGGAGCAACTTGGGACTTGGCCTGGATGCGTTAATGGGTTGCGTTTTCGGGAGCACGGTTTTCTGGCGGGATTTTGGTTTTTTGGGTATTGGTTGGGTTGAATAAATGATGGTGGGTGTAAATAAAGGATTTGAATATTGAGATTTTTGCATTTGCGTATGGAAAATTGACGGTATTTGTTGTTGAAGGTTTTTTTTTATTGCATTATTTTTTATTCAATTTTCTTTGTTTCCGTTAATCTGTTTAGGTAGATAGTTTATATTCAAAAGATAGAAATACTTTTATCCGACTTGTAATATAAACATTTTAAGTGTTGTATTTTTAGCTTCATTGTATCGATTTCAAATATGTTTTAACATTCTTTTTTTAACTTCAAATTATTAAAAAGTTATTTGCTATAGAAAACGTTTTTAAATAATTGTTTTTCGATTTATATCATTTTACAATTTAATTTTTTGTTCCTCTCCATATCAATATATTGAGTGATTTTTTTTTAAAGCAAATAAAATCTGTGATTGAAAAGACAATAGGTACGCGATTGAAGGCTAAAATTGTGACATTGTATTGACGTTATCGCAACAAAAGTTAAATCAATTGAAACTTGTTTTAATGTTCAGCGATTGCTGCACTAAAAAATATGACCATACCTCGACGTATTTTATTCATAAATCTACACTGATGAATAATTTTTAAAAGGTATATCAAGCTAAAGCGAATTGACCTCTTAAATGAAAATTACGAAACAAGATATCGAAAAAACATTCATCATACTCTTTACAATAAATTAACTAAACTAAAAATTTTATTTTTCTACAATTATTTTTTGCTACAGAACAGATACACAAATCCAATCTCTTAAAATTAAACTCTCGAAACGTCTCCCAAAGACTCACTAATATCCACCTATCTTAATATATCTCCCAATGACTAACAGCTAAAGGCTCCAATGACTTGCATCCTTCCAACCAACACAGCCAACCTCTCACATAAAAACGATCGCACAATCAATTAACACACGTGACCACTCCCGTAAAAAAAGCAAAGCCTCAACCTCTCGCATTACGAAACTATATCCTCGCACGATCGAACCGGATCGAGAAACATCAAGCCTCAACGCTAGCCAATTTTCTATAGCTGCATCCTTAATTTCGGCTCCCTCCTCCCCTCACGCATATTAAAGCCAATCGCTTTATGAATATAGATTATAATAGATAGGGAGAGCGAGCGCGCGCCACGGAGGCCGTACAATTCAATCAGCCCGCGCCGTATATATCTGACCGCGTAGGTGTATATGCGCATAGGCGCGGAGCGAGCCGGAGCAGGGGGTCAACAAGCGAGAACGAAATAATCTGGCGGACGCGTAGAGGCGACTCGATTGTTTAATCGACCTGGACAAGTTGGCTGGCAGGTTTATGGGTCGAGGGAGAGTGCACTGGATGCTGATGAATTTTTGCTCCTTTGCTCTCTGATGATACGGCTGCTGAGGTGAAGGAAATCGAGGATGTGGCTTGGCTTTTTTCCTTGTTGGGGCGAAGTGCTGATTCTTAGTGGCGAGGGATGTTTTGGTGGGATTGTGGAGTGGATCGAGCTGTTTCGGAGTATTGGAATTGCAGTTTAATTGGACAAATTAGTGTCTTTGGAACAAGTGTAAAAGAAGAATCAAAATTTAATTACCGATTTGTTTAAGTTTTCAAGTTACCAAGAGAATTAGCTAACCTCTTCAACAATCACCTTATCAACTCCGATAAAGCCCGAAACCGAAGCCATCACCATAGCGATAGCTCCTTCAATTCAAGCTTATACTAATCGACAAAGGATCGCAACGAGAGATGCTCACGTATACAGCCAGAGGCAGAGGAACGACCGAGAACGAGATAGAGATAGATAATCTTATCCCTCAAACGAAATTGGTTCAATTAGAGCAAGTGGCTACTTGGCCCGCGTTATACAGCCGGCCGACTAATTTATACCCAATGCGCCGATGCTGACGCTCGCCGGCTAATGAGAATGCTAAGCGCTTCATTATAAATTAGTAATCGAGTCTCGCCGATCGCCGCGAGTATACACTTCCACAAGCAGCTAGCCTTCAAAGGATGTCGAAGGCTCCTGGTGGTTCGTGTGTGTACACAAGCCACGGTCAAGGGGATTTCCGCGGTGCGGGAGTGTATATCGAGTTCTGAGGGGATCTTTTCCAAGCGGCAAAGGCTTTTTGATGAGCTTTTGATTGCGAGGGGTGTCTCGATTCAGTGGGAAGCTGTTTAATTTATGAGGGATGCTGGGTAGTGCTGTAATCAAGGTAATCCGAGGCGCTGTGTTGGTAATTCAAGGAATTTTTTCATACATTTTATTAATATCACTATTCTTCTAAATTTCTTCTAAATTTAGATGTGGTGTTGTTGGTATGGTATGAATTTTTCCACTGAAGAATAGTGATATTAATAAAGTGTATGAAAAAATTTTTGGAATATTCTTCTATTTTATGAGATTTTTCGCACTGTCTCAAAAAACTACATTCAGCTAGTTCTATTTCAATTGTATTTTATCTTTGGGCGTGGTTTTTAGAAATAGGCAATACGCATGATGAACTCGCAATACCAAGAATAACAGAACGACAAAGCAAATTTAATCATATTACAACATGAACTTGATTGCATATTTTTCGAACGCTTTGTTATTACGACTCTCTCTCCATCTGCTCCAACTACAAAGTATAAACTCTGCAGTAATCAGTTGTCATTCACGAGGGTCAGCGTCCACGAGGTGATCGTTACAGTTCATTGAAAAATTTCGCAGCGCTGATACGAAGTTATAACGCCGTGTCATACGTCAATTTCTTTTAACGAGCCCGTATAATTTCTCCTTAAAGCCACTGCTCATGATAAAAGGCAATAAAGCCTCCCCCGAGTCAATGAATCTTTTTGAAACAAAGTCAAAACGATTATTAAATTTCGCAACGTCTGAACGAATTGGGTCAGGATCGCTGATTTGTTTGCGGAGGTCGCCCGTTCGTTTGATATAAATATTACCAGCCGACTGTCTCGCTTTACGAATTATCGTATAATTATACGCATAAGTTAGGCTATGATGTTGATAATAATGAATACTATGCATTCAATGCCGCATTATCTTTAATAACATTATGCATTCAATATCGTTCATTGAAAATCTTGCCCGGCCAGGCGCGAGGATCTACCGGCCGCGTCGTAAGTTATTCCGGCTGAATTATTCATGAGGCGATTTAAAAAAAGTGATACCATTACCGAAATAACACTGAGGTCACTTTACGTGTGTGTATTATTAAGTGTCGCGATGAAGAATCTCGGCCTAGAAGCATCCGCATTGTTATGGTAACGATATCGGTATCAAATTAATCGTAGGATTACTCAGCTTGTATACAAATCTTGAACAAACATTGCCATCCTCTGACCAAATAACCATCATCACAGTCAAATTTCATCACCCAAATCTTATCGCTTCTCGAATCGAACTTTCCGGCGTGTCGATCCGCCCCCGCAAACTTACCGAGCTCCGACGAAGGTATAAATCTGCTTTTTGCAGACTGGAGCAGCGCGCGAGGTTTAAGATGAGCGCGCTGATAAGCGTACATCAGTGGCTCAATTGTGTAACGAGCAGCGCTGATGAGAGAGGAGAGCCGAGCGTATAAGTGCAATTGTTCGAGAGAGCAGTGACTCGCTTTGAGTTCGTTTATGCGTAGAGAGAAAGATGGATAGCTGGGTTGTGTAAGCTGTTCAGCTTTTCTTTCTTTGTTATGGAGTTAAGAGAACGGGTTATTTCAAACGGGAAAGGTTTATGTGTAATGATGTGAATATTAATATCGCTAAAGCTTTAATAGTTACAAATTTTAATTATTTAGATATATAGTAAAATTATCTCATCTAACTTTAACGTAAAGTTGCTTCATTTATATTACATGTCGCCTAAATTTACTAGTGCGTGGAAAATGCGTGTGTGGTTGTTATTGTTATTATTATCCTAGAGGGCGCAGCAAACAAGCTAGAATCCAAATTTTTTTCAGTTCGAAACGTTTTACCATGCTTTTTTTTTTATTTCTAAAATACTTCAGTATGCATTTTTTTATTTCGTAACATTATCTCTCATTTCAGATACAGTCTAAAATATTCCACTTAGCGTACGCAAAACTCTCTCGTAATGTCACATGTTCCCCAGCACGCATCACGAAAATCAAAACTACAAAGCTCCCTCCATCCCCACTCGAAAAAAGCTCGATTCCAACAAACCGTCCAAGCTTCACAAAATGAAACTCCAAAAACCCCGAGCACGTCCATATACAACCCACCGGCGCTTCTGTCGCTCGAAAAGAAATTTTAATATTCCCCGCGAGCCATTATCCCAGCTTGGCGCGCGCGGCGCGCTTTCTAAAAACTGCAAACGCGCGCGAGCTAGGAGGCAAAAATTAATTCGGCCATTCAGCCGCTCTTTCGCGCTCGCCTATATAACTCCGAAAATCGAATCCCCTCCCGGAATCTCTGGCATTGAACAGAGAAGTGAGAGAGCCTCGAATCCTCGAGCATTCATCCAACATAACCCGGGCTTCAGGCTATATTGGTAATACCCTGACTCCTCCGCGGATTTCCTCGCCTTCTCTCATCCCATTTCTATCTATCCCTTCGCTTCTCTCTCTCTCTCTCATTGCCGGCGCGCTACTTTCTTCCAGTTGTATTTGTTCACCGAGCGATTCCTTCGAGTCCCTTTGTTCGCGCGGAAGGAGCATTTCGCGCGGGGAAAGAGGTAAACATCGTTAACGCGGCTTTTTAGAGGAGGATCCCCGGGAGTGCCGTGAGTTTTAGGAGCAAGCTCTGTGAGCGCGTTTTGCATATTGCGCCACACTCGGCTGAGGTAACGCAGTTGATGCAGCTATAGGCGCTAAGCTGCGAGAAGGCCGAGCTGGTATGAATTATTTATTTAGGGGGCTAGAGTCTTCTCTTTTTGCCAGTTTCGGGTGCTTGGGAGAAGGCGATGCGTTGCTTCATGCGTTTTTCGCTGCGTTTTGCGAAATTATGAGATTAATGGGCGTATTTCTGGGCTGGGATGGATGAGTTAATCTAGGCTTACAATTTTGAAATAGTTATTGGAAGACAAAGTCGGAAATTGAGTGTGAATGAATGTAAACTCGAAAGTATAACACAACAATGTCCGCTCACGCGGAAGCTTGTAACACAAATGCAGGACTCGAGGTTGAAAAAAAAAGTGAACGACCTCGTGCAAGTCCCGCTAACCGTCTGTATATCTCGTTCAATGTCAATTTTTTCCCGCGATCAGTCCAGCTGCATCGAACTCGATTCCCCAAAACTAAATTTTATCAAAATTTTCACCCCTTTAACTATTAACCACGAAAATGCTGTGCCTTTTGAACTTAAAATTTCCTTAATCCCACGAGACGCGCTGTACATACGTCAGGCAACTTTCGCGCGTCGCAAGGCCGAAAGATCGATTCGAGTTCCCCTCCCCTTCACGCTTCCTCGTGTCAATAGCAACGCCAAACACATCCAATTCGGAGGACGAAATAAGGCGAGAGGAGAGCGAGAGAGAGAGAGAGAGAGAGAAATCCAGGCGCTGCAGCAGTCGTGAGCTTCGATCGTTCGAGAAATTCTCGAAAGGGATTGGAAAATCACGGAGGAGGAGAAGGAGGAAAAAAGTCGAAGAGGAGAGTGCGTTCCAGGTGTTGCAGAATAGGAAATCTCTCATTTTCTTTTTTTTAAAACGCGAACTGGAGAACGATCGGTTTTGATGGGATTGATTTTGGAAATGGATCGCGATGGTGATTTTTTCTTTTGGGATGGCATTGGTCATTTTGATTTTCGTAGAGAAGAAATTCGGGATACTGTTAATGCCTAATTTACGGATTGTCGGTCTATCGATCGACGTTTAAATTCGAATTGAATTTAACAGATCAAATTTTTGCGGCTTCGCGGAATTGTTAGAATTTATTAGATATCCGCGCTTGGTATTGGAAAGGAATTAATGTCGAAAAAATTTCTCACTCCGCGTTTGATTTCTGCTTTTAAAGCACTTCCCTCTTTTTACAGCGTTAATCGGCTTTAACGCAAACTTTACATCGTAATTTGGCCATTTAAAATCTGCGTCAAACCGGCGTAAAAAGGAAAGAAAAAAACAATACAAAAACAGTAAACGCGGCTTTACGCAACCGCCATTATCCGATCTGTATTTACGTCGGTCTGCCGCCGATAAAAAGTTTAATGTCCTCATCATGGCGCTCATAAAAATCGCTTCTAATTCCCCCGTTTATTATCCCAGCGTCCTCAAATCTCTTCCTCCAACAAAACCCTCATTTCCCACAAAACGCATCATTCTAAACCAATTGAACAAACCCATATCGATAAAAACTCCAACTACTCCGTGTACACCAGCAAAAAAACATGCAGATAAAGAAAAATCTCTCTCTCTCTTTCGAGTTATCAGCAAGACCTTCGACTCGACTTTTTCCCGCTGACCCGACCTTTCGTTCTCAAGTCTGAGCTTACTCACGCGAAACGCGCCCGCATATATTTCGCCTGTGCACGTACACATATACACTTTGCACGAGCGGCTGTCGTGTGCGCGTCACCGACGTTTCTGACGCGGCGAAAAACGAGAACAAGAGCTGGCTCGCATTAAGATGAAATGCAGATTTCCGCGGCGGGTCTCCGGGATATGTATGCGCGTTTTTGGCTCCTCGGCTAATTTGAATAGTTGGATTTTTGTTGCCCTGCCCCGGCTGTGTTTCGCGGATGAAGTTTGACTTGTTTGCTGATGCAAGCTGGACACGCTGAGAGTTTAGCGGCGAGGCGACTCGGATGCTTTTGCGTCTTGCGCGCGCGGCTGCGGAGCTCGCGAGCTGGTGTGATTTTAAACTTTTCGGGGTTTGATTGCGAAGTGATTAGTTTTTTAGCTGAGTGGAAATTTAATTAGTTGGGTTTGATGGTTGGGTTTTGATGTGGCATTAACTGGGACTTAATTAATAGGCTTAATTGCGAATATAAATAGGAAGGCGACCTAGTTAGGTTCTATATTTAATCTTCTATTTGGTGTGTGTTTGATTGTTTCGTTTTCTTATCAATATGAAAAAAATTCAAATATTCAATTAAATAAAATTGAAACGGTTAGTGCAGTTTAAATTTCTTAAATTGGCTCAATTAAACGGTTCAAAGATTTAAACGCATTATATCAATAAAAAACTGAAATTTCTATTTTACATAACAATTATACTTATTATACACACCCGCATAAAATTCAAAATAAACCACCTAAAACCCAAAAAACCTACAAAAACCAAACCCCGAAAACCGGAAAACAAAAATTTTTCACTTTCCATAAAAACTCCCCAACTAATTACACACGTCACCCAACAATCCTCCCCCAACAAAAAAAAAAATATCACAACACCTCGCAGCCTAATCGAGGCGTCAAGTAGGACAAAGCTCGCTCGAAAAGCAAACTGGCAACGCACGCGGCGACCGGAACACAGCTCAGCTTGCGCGTTTAATTTCCGGGACGTTATAACGCCGCGAAAAAATAATAAACGGGCGGCGAGAAAAAAATTGTCAACGCAATCCGATGCTTCTTTTTATCCTGGCGCTGAGAGAAGACGCGCGCTCGCACAATAGGGGAGAGCGCCGCGAAAAGGAGGAAAAATCGTAAAGGCGTCAGGCTGCCTGCGGTCGTAAGGATTTATTTTAATCGCTGCGGCTGTTTTTCGCCGGACGATTTTAACATTTTTACGGGAGAGAAGCGGCACTGCGTCGCGGCCGCGCCACGGAAAATATGCTTTTAATGAAAATAATATCGGTGCGAGGAAAAAAGAGCTGCGTGCAATGCCGTAGACGTTTTTTTCTTTTTGAGAGAATTGGTATATCTTTCGTTTTTTTTTTTTTAAGTAAGCGTTGCTTGGTTCTGTGGTGTTTTGGATTGGATTTTTGTATTTTATGTTTAGAAGAATGGAGTGTCAGTGATGTAAATGTTTAGTTAAAGTGGGATATGATGAGTGTTATATTTAATATCTTAAGGAGTTTTTGCGATCCATGCATGTAAAATATTTTAGAGGATTATGATTGCGAATAAAAAAAATATTGTGGTAAATTTAGTTTCAAAATTGAGTTTCAAATTTTTTCTTCTTCAGTGGATTAAAACTATGTATCCTGCAAAATTTAAACGAATTTAATGTCTTTACAACTGGCACTTATTTTTAAAAAACATTTAATTACAAATTTTTTAAACGTTTTATTATTGTAATTATAATTATTTTACATCAAAGCAATTGTTAAATTTTTTGTAAAGTGTGTTCTAGAAATTTTTTTTAGAACGTAAGGCAGTTATTATGTTCAATTATAAAACATAAATTGGCATTATTTTTCATTCTTACACAATACGTTTAATTATTCCGGAACTGTATTCTCTTCCCGTAATCTAATAAAGTCATCGAAAAGAGAAAAAGTTTCATCGCATTCACACGTCAGCTGCAATTTTGAAATATAAAAAGTAATTAAAGTCTTTTTATTATTCTACTCTTGCGCTAATAAATATTGATGATCTTTACCAAGGTCTCGATTTTTCGATAAAAAACTTAGACTAAATTTAACTAGCTTTATTTAAAAACTTTGAAAATACTTATTAAATCATACTAAAAAAATTCCATTCAAGAATATATTTTCTCCAGCTCAACATGCATAACCGGAACTGAAGCGCTCACGTTAACCTCTTCAAACAATATCGCGTGCTTTTCCCATTACACCTGCTAAGGCTTTTTATCCTAGCAGTTTAGTTCGATTGAGCTGCACCGTATTTTTTTTTTTTCAATGAAAAAGCGATATGCTATTGAACTAAGTGCGGGCATGCGGTTTCGTTTTGCTGAAACGAATTTTGCTGATAGGCGCAAATTCTTTTAAAATCAAAACAGAGAAGTGCGCGAATAAATAAACGCTTCTGAGTAATCGAGCAGCATGTTGGTTTCATTATAAATAATCAGTTTTAATATTAAGTTTTGACTTGATGTTTACGTGGAAAAGTAATGTTTGTTAATTATTCTATTAAAACATTATTTACTGAGAATTTTGTTTTAATAGTGTTTGCTAATTACGTTATCTCTGAATCATTTTTTCTCTTGGAGGTTTTCAGAAGCGTATAGGAACGGTACGGATATGTAAACATCACATTAAGCGTGATTATGCACTAGTACGTAATAAACACAATACCGTTATAACAAATCATGTAAAAAACCGGTATTGAAAGGCAGTACACTCTGGGCAAAAAGAATTAATTTTATTATACTACTTTTATTACAATTTTTATTTTTTGTTTCAAGTATTCGCAAATAAATACATTTTATTAATATTTACTGACTAGACACTAATTTTTAGATAGCTAAACATGAGGATGCACTTGCAAAAAAGCATTCTAATAATTGGCGTAAACTCAAAAAGTAAACAATTCAAATATCTAAAAACAATTTAATCAAATATATATTTCCAAATTTAAATTCCAAAGTCTTTGCTCGCGTCTTGACAATACAAGTCGCTAGAATTGCTATTTGTCTTATCACGACACACTTAGATTACGCCACAAATCAATTTTCTTAGACACTTTCCCACCATTCGAAACAAACCAAAAGTCACTCCACCCCAAATCCAACCATTCACATCTCTATTATCTCACATCAACCAAACCATCATCCTAAAAAAGTCAATCCTTAAAATTCTCAACCGACCCCCAACTAACAAATTACACCAGCGACCTACATTAACTCTCAAAGTCAATTTATCAGGTTCGACGCAAACACAGCCGACCGGCGCGGAGCACGCAAATTGCACTCTCTCCCCCGCCTATTTTTCTCTTCCTCGTCACAAAAAAAAAAAAAAATGGAGCGCCGCGCAGAGGAAACGTAAAAACAATAAACAGCCCACGGAGAAGCGCGCACCGCGTGTAAAATCAACACTTCCGCGCGGCCAGGTACACATAGGAACGAGGCGCAGCCGGAAGTAGAGCCAAGCGCGCAGGTGTGTATGTGTGTGTGTGAGCGTATATTCGTGTACAGGCGGTCGGCTCTTTTTGCTCGTGAGCTTTCAGTTTCGAGCGTTCGATGAAGGTTATCCGCGGCAAACTCATTGGTTATTCGTTGTTTTTGGTAGGTTTATTAGGGTTTTTCTTTTTTTTTCGGGGGTTCGTTTGTATTGCTCCGATTGGAATGGGTTAATTAGCGTCGGTTTGTGACCGATTACCGGAAATTCGGACGGTTCGAGTTCGTGGAATCGATATTTCCGGTTCGATGAATTTCGGATGGATTGGTGGGATGTTGAAGAGTATGCATTTTGAAAATTTTCACGTGGTGTGGTAGTTTGGCACCATTTCTTAGATAGTGTGTGATGTATTTGGTGAATGATCACGTCCGAGTGGCACGTCCGACTTTTGAATTGTTAGCGAGGACAATTCGTAAAAAAACATTTATGAACCATGTGACTTATGCACGTGACACGCCTTTCACTAAACCGCTCTACCGGGTACGAAATTGAAAACAAATTATTTATTTTCGTGTAATAATACATACTGTCGCGAAAAATTTATGATTGCATGGATTTTTTCTTATATTAAAAACTGTTTATTTTTGTAACTGTATCATCTTGTTAATTTTATGGAAATGAAACGTGACAAAATTGAATACTATCTTATTTCTTATTTTATAAACAGATTAATATAAATATTTCTTTTAATTAAAGAAGGAAGATTGTGTATATATTTTTTGTAAACCGAGTAAGTTTTTTTCAAACAAAATAAATGTAGTTATCAAACCTTACAAGCTTGTCGTAAAAGACACGTTTAAAATAATTAGTACGCATACGTATCGTTTTTATCGCAATAATTGTCTTAAAAGATGTATTGTACAAAAACGAATGAATTTCGTTGTGCTTGTTATGTGCACTATGAGTCATCTATGAATCATAATTTTGTTTTTTAAGGTAAAGAAAGATCGTTAGCTAAATTTTTCTAAGAAATCATTTTATATTCCGTTCACGTTAGTACAATGCTTGAATAAGATGCATTTTTGCATAGTTATCATGCTCGTAAATTTTAGTCACATTTTAAATGAGAGAAAAAACATTTTCGGTTTCAAAGTGTTATTGAACGTGAAAAAAATAATTTCCATCGTGTCAGTTGAGGTATCCCAGTGTAATACTTATTTTTAACTAAAGCTAATGAAGTAAAAAGAGTAACTGTAAATAACTCAAAGAGGAAAGAATTCAGATGTGGGTCCCACATTTGAAATGTTCCAGAAAGATCGTGTGTGTATGCTAAATGCGCCACGCATGTAGTGTAAATTTACATTCGAAAAGGGAAAATTTTTCTTTTAGCGGCAAATGTAAAAAAGTCAAACTAAGCTTGAACCAGACAAAAATGGTTACGAAAAAAATCTAGTTTAATACTTCTATAAATCGGTAAAATTTGCAAGTTTTCCGGCAATTTGCAGATTCTACGCGGAACCGGCTTTTCTTTTCGAGCTTCATCGAAGTAAAGTCACTACCGCGTACTCGTTATTCCGGTTTTTCAACAAGGTTAAGGCGAATACATCTTTAGTTTTTAACTGAAGGTCTTTACCGCACTGTCCTGTACCTTTCGTTTTTGTTTTTAAATCTTTTTAGCGTTTATTGCTTGGAAGAAGCGAGGATTAATTTAAGAGGCTGCAAGGAAATCCGATATAGCAGGGTTATTTTTATTCTATTTATTGGTAGTTAAATAAAAATGTTTTCGTGAAATTTAATCTGATAAACGAACCTAAGTTGTAAATAATCCGTTCATTATTTCCGTATTCGAACGATGAATAATCCGGCTTCAAGTAATCCTTGATTATTATTTGTTGACTGAACTTTTTTAAAACGTTTGCAAATAGTTTTTATGATTGAAATATGCCGTAGGAAGTATATTTTTTGCAATCAGCATGCATGTGTCGGCAAAATATTATTCTACGGAAACTATTTTTTCAAAAAGTTAAAATCATATCCTTTTTTAAATTTTATTTGATTCCACTTTTAATTTATTTTCCTATTTTTAAAAATTTAAATTCATAGTAAAAAAATTTTTAATTTAAAAAGAATTTTTAAATTCTGTTATAATACTCTAGTTTTTATGGACGAAAACAGTAACACTCGTTCCCAACTAATCCGACCTTCCTACGCTATATACCCTATAATTTCCGACAATCTTGCCCACCACAACAAACCACCTCCCTAAACTCCCAAAATCATCTCAACACAAAAAAAAAGAAAAAAAATCAAACGAAAAACATAGCATCAACGCGCATATAGACACTTGTTGCCTAGGCAATGGGTCCTTACCTGGGAAGGCGTGCGCAAGCGCGAGCAAGCTCGCCAGAAGAACGACACCGTACACACTCTTCATCTTGATCACTTTAAAACAATCCTAATTTTTCCTCTCTCTATTAATCTCCGTACGGGAAGCTCGCAAAGATGCACCGGCTACTCTGCTTCTCTCAACTTCACTGCGTGTGTCTGGCCTCGCAAATGTCTCAGCGCGGACTGATGATCCGGCTATCGGGCTGCCGGCTACAAAAGGCAGCAACGGCGAAGGTCACGCGGGCCCCGGGAAAATACGCGCTCTTGCTCGCTCTGTATACCCCTTCTACGTTGCGTTTCACGTACGAAGAGAGGGAGAGG
Source organism: Eupelmus urozonus (assembly GCA_900480035.1). Classification (NCBI taxonomy): domain Eukaryota; kingdom Metazoa; phylum Arthropoda; class Insecta; order Hymenoptera; family Eupelmidae; genus Eupelmus; species Eupelmus urozonus. Next base: position 23,647 of record UELX01002019.1, read on the forward strand.
AGACGCGTGAACGCAGGTTAGCGAGGAAGAGAGAGAGAGAGAGGAGGAGCGGGTTGACGTGTCAGTCGTTTGTCAGCCGATGGTTTTATGTCTTCTTGCTGTCTCTCTTTCGAGCGGTTATCTTCTGCTCGTGCGCTTGGATAGTTTTTTTGTGCTTACTATTATTTCGCCTTTGTGCTTGGGCTTCGCTGCTTTTATGACGCGGCGAGCGGGCCCTTTACTGGGTTTGGATGTATTTTTCTGCGGGATAGTCGGATGGTTTTTCGTTTTTATTTATCGGTTGGCAGTTTTGTTATTATTTCTTTTTTTTAAGACGAGTTCATACGGAAATGTTTTGTTGTTTATTGTTTTAAGGACGTTTTTGTAATAATTAGAGCTCGACTGTTTTTCTCTCGTTTATTATTCAGTTTACCGCCTGCAGCTTTGACAAACAAACGGAATATATTTGAGATACGATCTAGCGTTTTGCAAACTTGCAATTTTTAGCGTCTTTTAAAGAAATGCATTCTGCTTATTGAAATAAACAAATTTTTCGTGTTTGCAAATCTAATTTTTTGTAGTAGTTTTCTAAACTAATACATAAATTTTCTTCGCTAAAGTAATTTGCTCGATTTTCCATTAGGTTCCCTTCGGGTTAAGAATCATGTCCAGTTTTTGAAAAAGCATATTTTTAACATCGAACAAGTAGCGCAAGGTTAATTTATTGAAATAGAAAATACACATATGTCTGACCAACTCTTGCTATTTTCTACTTTAATGCTTTTCGTTTTATCTACATGACATTTTGAAAGAAAATATGTCATATTTGCATTGTTACTGTATGCAAATTCATTTTAAGTCAGTAAAGAGTTCTTTGAACTCAATTTATTTATTTTACTCAATTTGTATGCAAAAAATACGGTACGTGGTTATCTAAAATTTATAATGAAATGTACTACACACGAAAATACATTTCATCATCGGTTCTAGGAATTATTAATGGTTATAGCAATTGGTAACATCTGTAATGAGTAAATCTAATTCTTGGAAGCGAATTAACAGATAAGTTTTAATTTTAATTCTAAAACCGCCAAACTTTAGTATCAAATAAAAATTTAAACAAATAAGTTTTTGTATACGAAAATTAATATAGTTAAATTAATCTAATATAGTATTGTAAAATATTTTAGCAAAAGTTCATAATAAAAACTAATATTATGAAGAATATATTTATCGATATTTAGTAGAGTATAATATCTCATCCTGAATCATCACACCTTTTTTTTTAATATGTAAATAGCTTTATCTCGAGATGTTCGTAATACAAAGTAATAACATTGCAGAGTGTCATTGCTTCATCTTTTTTATCTAAATCTTTCTTTTATCACTCAACCTTTTTACTCTCTAAATATTCCTTTGCTGTCTCTTCGTTCGTAGTCTACATTAAAATCCATACTTCATATTATTTTCATACATTTAATACTTTCTTAGTAAATATTCTTTTTCGTAATTAGATTAAAGAAGTAAAATTGATGAAATAAGATGACTCTGTTGATCTCCACAAACTATAGTTCGTGGAGATCAACAGAGTCATCTTATTTGATCAATTCATTTCCATACGAACAATAAAGTCATCAAACTCAATTAAAGAAATAAAATATCACATTAATTTTTTTTAGACTTGAACACAAAAATCATACTCTATCCCAAAAATCTTATTTTCTAATGTATGATTCAGATAGTTATTGAACCACTACTATAGTCACTTTAAAAAATTCCCGATGAAATCCCATACCAACCTACTTCTTGCATCATATCCCACCGCTCTCATTTTTGATACAACTCAAAATAACAAAACACGAATCTCGAAATCAAGCCATCCCTCGAATGCATCATCTCCTTTCAGCGAGCTTGCATCCAATTACTCTGAAAATATAAAGCAAAAAAATGTTCATCAATCTTTCCTGACTATGGCCCTCCTCGTTACGCTCCTCATTATACGTGCATCAGCTGAGCGTCCGCCTCGTGAGTGCAATCGGGGCCGCAGCCCGTCTTCCTGCGAGCTTCTCGTTTCTTCTTCGTTTCGCCCGTCCGTCTCGTTTATCCGGCACTGTATATCGCACGCGCGAGCCTCGCGAGGAATAAAGACGAGCTGATAAGTGCTCTTCTTAAGAAACGCTTTATTAATAGAATTCCGGGTATTATTTTTTCTTTATTAATGCGTCTATAGTAAGTTTGCAAATGTGTTTTTCCCTCTTCTTTTTCCGTTTATTCGTGATAAGTTTCGTCTTTTTCTCTATCGATCGGGTTCCAGGTTGAGGCTTTTTGAAATGATGAATGGTTTGCAGTGAGATGCGTTACGTTTACGGAATTTGTATGGCTAAGGAACAATGTATGCAAAATTGAGAGGGGATGTTTTTGTAATCGTGCCGGTGAAGTATGGGGCAGGTTATTGATGTACCGGTTAATATAGGATTTTCAATATATTTTGTAGGTACGTAAGCCGAAGAATTTTTATTTATTTTAATAGTTATATGGTTTCTGTTTTTAATCTCTATTTATTTATAAAAACTGATAAAGTTTTAAAACAATAGGTAATAATAATTTATGAGAAATCATAATATTTTTTTAATAAGATGTTTTGGTAAAAGTTTATCACTGAATCATTTGTTTACTCAGTATATATATATATTGAGACTTGAGTAAACATATCTATTAATTCATATTCAATATAAATATCAAGCTCAATATCATCAAACTTTGATTCATAAAGTTTGCATCATCTTGCTTAAAAAATATAAAACACTTAATCAAAATCGCTAATTGTATCATTCAATCCACGAAAAAAATTATTAGCCGACCTCTATTCCAAACCAAGTTAACCGATAGCTGCTACAATTATTTTTCAAACTACAGAAAAATCGAGAATTCTGAACCTTTGTTCTTTTATAAACTCCACCTACGCTCGCAAAATCTATACAGGCCTTAACTCGACAAAAAAGGCGACTCATTCGTACAAAGATCGGCGATTGTATTACAAAAAAGCGCGGCGACATCGTCGGGCGCCTCTGAAAAAAAGCTCGGCGCGTGTCGCGACCGATACGCAACATCTCGCAAGTTCTTCGTGTGCTCGATAAATGCGCAAACAACTGCCCGAATGTCGATCGCACGGATAGTTTGCTTTTTGGCTTATTGACTTTTGCTCGATTGTTTTTTTTATTTTTTTTTTGGCTTCGTACGCTAGAGTGAGGTGGAAGTTTACTATTAGAATTAGGTCAGTAAAAGTGAGGTTGGTAGAGTACGATTTTAGTAAATTTTGTGGCATTGTTTATGCAAGAGGAGTGTTGAGTGACAAGTAAAAAATATTTTCGGTTTTATTTGTGAGGTAGTAATGGGAATTAGAAGGTTGATTAATTTCGAATGAATTGGACCAACTATATTTTTAATTTTTATTATTCTTGCAACGTGTCTTTGATAATTAAAGTTTTTTACTTTAATTATGATTAAGTGAAACATTCGTATTGATGCGTTGAATTAAAAAAAGTATTGAATAGTAACCAAATTCTTTTTCATTCGTAAGTACATTAATTTTGTATATTTTATTCACAAGTGTAAAACTAATCTAAAAGATAAATTAGAATACCTCCTAATAATAATTTTCCTTCTATTGCTTCGATAAAATGAAGGCCAGAGCTAATTGGCACACCTAGTTGTGATGACATCGAAAAATTGATAAATTATTTATTTAAATTTTGACTTCTTACCTAAACTTCTAAAAACGCCATAAAGAGGATCTTAAAAAGTTTAGTCTTCGGCTTTAAAAAATTACTAACACTCATTAATACCCAGCAATGCTCTTCCTGCTGCGATAATTTAAGCTCCTTTAAGGAGAATTACAGATCTAAGTCGTAAGAAGCTTCTGGTGCTCTATATGCAGTTTCAGACGAGAAGCGACTTGCGAGCACGAATATGTAGAAGCTGTATCGAGTCTACTCTTTCAATTAATTTGTGTTCGTGAATTATACGCTGATTGCATAGACAGCCGTTTGGAGAAGCTCCGAGTCTTTAGCGGCTATATCGGGACGAAGATAAGTAAATTCGTTTTCAAATGTTTTTAAGAGAATGGAATATTGCATTAATATAGCTTTGATGTAGTTGAAGTTAGATAACGATGGTTATTTAGAAGTATATTAAAAGGTTTGATTTGTTAATTATAATTGATAATAAATTGTTGAATTGAAGTTAATTTAACAATCCATTTTAAGAAGCATTGATTTTTCTAATGAAATTTGTTTTTGTGGATTTTTTCGTCACGCCACCCCGACTCAGACGCGTATTAGTGGTTTAAGTTATAGGGCTTCGTTTTTAGAGATATCAATGGTATATGCATGCATACATCCAAATTACACGCATGAGTAAATACTACAAGACAAGAACATCTGGTATTACGTAATAGATTTCCGTTCTTATATTTCATAAACATATTGTGACATTGCTTGTTACATTATTTAATGATGCGACTACACAGTACAATATTGGTTTTTTAATGCATATGGTATTACCCGGATATAAGAAATTCTTTGCACATCTATAAAATTACAATTTAAATTAAAATTGAAATTTCATGCATTGAAACAAATTTTTACTATGAAATGAGCTTGATCAAGCATTACTCAATGTGAAGAAGAGTATTGAAGTGAAGAAATTAAAAAAATTTACTTTTCTTAAGTTTAAAATAAGAAACTACTGACTTGCTGGAAATGATAGAAAAATTTGAGTTAAAGTTGATTGAAGCATGATATTTATCGGATTATAGATGTTTTGAAAATATTCAATGCATTAAGTACTCAATTAGTTTTCAAATTCTTAAAGCATCGCTAAACTAATCGTGTAATCTTTCAACAACTTCGTTATTGCAAATTATAAAACACGATGTTTTTTACATAATCTATTTTTTCGATTATCTAGATATAATGTATTGGCAGAAAGAGAGGTAATCAATTACACTTTACATTACGTACATTTTCATTTACCTAAGAGGATCTTATACTTTATTTTTCTTAGTCGCAGGCGTATCAGTTTTGTGAGCATTGTAAAAACATATTACAGTCTTTATCAAGTATGACTTTTTATTTTCGAACTAAAAGTTTTCTGACAAGATAATACGAATAAGCATGAAATTCTTACAAGACGTGTTATATTCCAAAAAAGTAATTGTTTTTGATCTTTAAAATGAAGATTCTTCAATCATATAATAACCACATATTGATAAAACCGTCAAGACAAATAGAAAAAAAGCGAATAATTTAGTTAAATAGACTCATTCAGAAATCAGCGTCTCCTCAAAGCTTCCCTATCGCCTAAGAAAATTAAGACTCGCGTATAACTTTCTCAAGATACACATACCCGCATGCACACAGCAAATCTCTCGAGTTTCCGTTTCTTTAAGGCTTCTTCTTCGCGCACATTTGTGCATATGTACGTGTGTGTGCTTGCATGTCTTGTATCTGTTCATGTATATACATACATGTGATCGTGTGTGTATACAAGCGCAGAGCCGCTAACGGTGTGAACTTGCACCGTTAAGAAGCGACGCAGCCGCTCGTTCCGCCGCGCGTTATTGTCAATAAAGGAGAAGAGGCGGAGGCCAAACTTCGACGTGCGCCTCTCGCTTTCTCCTCCCATCCTCCTTCTCTCTTTGGGGCCTCTGTAAAAACTTGCCGTCGTTTCCAGTTTTTAAGGAGCTCGTGTGTTTATTGTTGCGCCAGGGGCTGTTCCGTCGAGGTTTATTTTTCGGTTTGGAAATCGTGCCCGAGCGCGCGAGCCTCGAGTATTTTTGACGTGCGGCTGAAAGCGCTATTTCTGCCGGAAGGGCGAATGAGTTTTACGGGATGGGCAGTGGCGTTTGGCAATGAAGGTTTATTAAATTTGATTTTTTTTTTTTATATTTTTTTCATGTGAGGTATGCTTGTTTTGTTTTTTTATAAGAATTTTAAACGCTCGAAGTTGTGTAGTTTGACTTTCCGCTTATTACGTCTAATTAGAGCACCGAATTATGTGAAAAGTAAAATCATAATAATAATTACGGATTTAATTACGAGAAGGTATAATTAAATTACGATAGAAGAGCCGTGGATTTAATTTCCGTTTTTTGGAACAAACAAGCATTGTGCGGTTTTGAATTTTAACATCTATGCTTCTTCGTTAAAATTTCTCTTCTCTCTTTTTTTAGTCTGTTCAATACTTTTGGAATTTTGTGGTTTAAAAATTATCGATACTTAAGAAGCAAGATAAGCTTAGGTCAGAAGGGTACTCGAGATTTTATATCTACGATGAAAATTTTATGGTTTCCGAGTTACGACTTCCTTGTGTTTTTCCGTTTTATGTTAATAGCACATAACTGAAGTAATATCTTCTTTCTGTCACTGAATTGAAGCAGCTATAACCGCTGACAAATTTTATACAATCATTAATTTTTCAGTATTGTCAATCGGCTAGAGATACTCTCAAATTCAAACAAAGTAAAATATTTAATAGCAGATACTGTAGAATATAATAAACTTTTTTTTAATGGAAAATTCTTATTAAATAAGATGCATATGATTATGCTTTAAACAAAAACAATGATTACAAAACCGCAGTATTCTCTTAGTCAGTATTACTAATGAATCATCTACAGTGTAAATACTCTTATCAAATTTCCAAATATGTACATGAGAGACTTCATTCTTCGAATTGGGTAAATTCCCCGTACACTGTTCCGATTATTCAGAAACTATCGAAGAACTTTGCTAGAAAAATCTATCAAAATAAAAAGTACCGTATATCAAGCAGACTAAATTCTATCATTATTTGCTAAATACATTAAAAACCAAAAATAAAATACCCTCCTCACCAATTATTTAACCCGCTCATCATATTAGCAAAACTCCACGCTTAAGTTCCCCATCCCCTCGAAATTCCACATGGAAAATTGTTAATTAATCAAGACAAGATCACCGCCTTACTTCGCTTAGGTAATAATCGCGCTCGCTCGCTCGGCTATAATAATCGCGAAGTATAAACTTTAAAGGAAACTCTCGCGGCATCGTCCGCAGATATAGCTGCCGTATACCGTTAGGAGAGCAGCGCGCACCGTCGCATCCGACGTTGCCGTGGAATTTAAATAAGGCCGGGGTAAAAGGAGGCGCAGCGAGTGCAGTTGGCTTAAGGTTTTGAAGAGGAGCGCAGCAGCAGCAGCAGCAAGTTTCGGCGGCACGCTCGCTTTATGCCTAACGATGCGCGAAGGTAACGAGTCCTTGCGTAGCGCCAGTTTCTTCATTGTTTCGTAATTAGAGTTGGCGATTTTTAGCGAGCTGGAAAAGAGGAGGCTGGGTTAGAGTTTTAAGGGGATTTTTCTGGTGGATGGTTTTTTTTTTGTAGGAAATTGTTGGATTTTGTTTTTAGGTGAGGAGAACGTGTTAATTATGTAAGAGAATAATGGTACGGAGCATTTGTATTATGCGGAGAGGTTAAATAAAAGGCGATTTTCAGTTAGATAATAGACATTATAACACCTGTCGTAATCTTAAGGATGTATCAGGCGTAGATGGTGTTGATGATTTAATAGGATAAAACATTACACACGAGATCCAGAAAGACTTGATTTTTTGATTGTAGTATGATTAAAAAACGAAGATGAATAGAACCGGACACTTGCACAATTACGTATCACGTTAAACAAAAGGTAAATTAAGCAAAAGTCACCGCAAAATGAAGCTTTTAACAAGTAATTTAAAGGCCATCATACGAACGCAAACGTGAATATGAATCTGACGTGAATTAATGAGCGTGCAGAAATCATTGCTCTCAAGTAATTTTCAATGTATTGACAAGTTATCGCGAGTCTTACTGTACTTGGCATGTATCTACTTAAACAGGGGAATAGCTACAATAATCACAAGATTAACGATTAAATAAAGAAATTTAGTTAATAAATTTAAAGTAATGATTCGCATAATTCAACTTACAAATAAGCGAACGATAAGATAAGTATAATACAGTTTTCAATCCAACGTATAATAGATATAAAACGAGGCAGCCTAGAGTGCTCCATCAATGTCAACCGGTAGCCAGCAATCAGGCGAAAAAGTGCGATTTGCCGACTTTTTTTACAACGCTCCCTCGCAGGAAAATAATTTATTAACCAACATTATTTTTAGAAACCCTTTTTCAATATACGTCGTATGATTCTTCGTGCTAAATACGATAAATCTAGCGTTTACTTTGTCAGCAAAAATAATGTGTCTCAATTTTATAAAAGCAATACAGTATGAATGAAGATTTCCAGAAATCGCATAAGCACTTTTTTGCAATTAAAACACTCGACACGCACTTAAAATATTTATCTTCATCCACGTCTGAGCAAACCTTTACGTTTTTGCTGTCTCACGTGCAAACGTACGCATTAGGATCTCATCTTTAGTATCATGCTTAAATGTTTTTTCGCTATCCTTTTTATCGTTACGTAAACAACTCCGCTTTCATTAAATCTACGATTCCATTTTTTGCAAAATTGCACCAAAAACTGCATTACTGCGCCAATCTCGGTCAAACTATACTCTATACAGTTCGGCTCTCATCACCCTAAGTAACCCGAAAAACTCAGCCAGTTAAAACAACGACGAGCCTCTTGGCACTATCGCTCTACGATCTACGAATTATCACCATTAATCAGCCGTTTTAAAATCTCCCTGCCAAGAGACACAATGCCTCTTCCGTCGCTCCTGAAAAATAAAGAAACTTTGGCAGCGCTTCCTTCCTGCACACTTTACTCCCACCCCCGCCTATCTCCCTGCTGGCAGCTATATACCGGCCAAAAAAAAGAAGAATAAAGAAAGAAGGGGGTAAAATAAAAAAAAAGGTGGGGGTGCATTTTTCAAAGCCCGCGTGACTGCAATCTTTAATGGAGCCGCGCAGGGCGCCTTTGTGAGCGCCGAGAGTTTTATAACGCCATTTGCTCGGCGCAACCAGTCATCGCGAGTTACGCTGAATAAACGCGCGCTGCCGGCTTTCTGATGGATTCTACGAGCGTAATTGCTTTAAGCGGCCGCGCATGTACGTACAGTGTATTCGCAGCTATCCACTCCTTTTTTTTTCATTCTTCTTTTTATCTCTTCTCGGGCTTTTGTTTCTTCACTTTTCGTTCGCGTTCGAGTTTGCGAGAGAGCGAGCTTCTGCGAAGTTGGCCCCGAGCTTTGAGCGTTTTAACTGTGTTTTAATTCCCGTTAAAGTAAGCTTTTTAGCAATTTTTCGAGAGTTTGAAAAATTTTGAATTAATTTTGTATTTATGTAGAAAACTTTTAGATATTGCTATTATTTTTATTACGAAAAAGTTGTTCTGTTACTTTACTTACCAAACAAATGAAACCAATCATTTTTAGCTTTCAATGAGTTATTATCAGTTACGCTTACTTTATTACGTTTATTTTCACTGACGAATTAGCGGAGGGTTCCATTACCCGCGGAATAATAATTTACTCAATAGGCGTGTGTTTCGTCGAAATCATTTTAGCAATTTAACGTGATTCATTGTTTCCTTAATTGTGAGCGTTGTAAAAAAAATTTCACTGCACGCAACACGAGAACCAGCGATGTTTCATCAAATAATGGGCAAACACAGCCGAATCACGTTAACAATAATTGCACGAAGAAACATTACAGCTTTGCATTTCTTTATATAGCCAATTCACTGCTATTGTACCGGAAAGCTTTTCATATTTATAACGTATGAGTGTAACGAAGTAAGAAATCTTACGCAAACATTAATGACAAAGACTTTAATTATTATATGAATTATTCGATCAATGTGTAATTATTTTGTACAGTTAAACAATCGGTTGAAACTGAAAAAAGTCTTTTTTTATATTAATATATTGTTTCATTTTCATAAAACTTTAAATATAAAATAAACAAGATTCAGATAAAAATTTTTAACATGAAAAAATATCATTTCAAATATCTATTATAATTTCGAAGCACCCGTTATTTTGGTAAGATTATAATCAAAGACAGTTGCTTTTACGAGTCAAACCAATTATAATATCATTTCTAGTTAACCTTGCAAGTATAAAAAAATATTAAAAAAGCAAATAGAATTAATAATTAACTGATTCTTCGTTTTTTTATGACTCAGAGTGCGGCACCATAAATTTAACGTCAAAAGAAGAGAAGCGCGAAATAAAAAGACCAAAGTAAGCGCACAGGCGACCACGCATTGAATACAGCGTGTGAATCATCGCGACTGATAGCACCGGCTTCGCAAAGGCTCACTGGTAGAAGGCGAAATAATAGGCGAGAGGAAAGCTGCACTGGCGATAAGCGTCAGTTTGTGCTGGTGGGTAGGCGTAACGAGTTCTCGGAAAACTCGGCTGTGACCCAACCGAAGCTACTTTTCTATATGTTAAAACTCTTTGACAGTGCGGTTCCACTGTGGGGAGCAGATAAATGAGCTTTTAAGGACGTTGTCTCACTCAAAAGGGCAGTTTTAAGAATGATTTTTCGAAACCTTCTATATTAATTTTAAGAATATGAGAGATTTAAAACAAATTAAGTCTATTCTTTATAGTTGTTCTTCTATTGTTGAAAAATTAACAATACTATCTATTTTTTTATTTTAGCTTATTCTTAATAAAAAACAGTACATTAGATAATAGTGATGTGTAGTTTCTAATATTCTAAATCCTTTCGAATAACGTCCTGGCAACATATTAAGTTTATTGAAACTAAAAACTTGCTGAACCTTTTTTTGTTTTCTGAAAGAAAAGTCAGCTTATTAGATGCGTTAAGTTCCACGCCTTTGATGCGGTTAACAATTATTTATAGTACGACAAACTCATTACGCGTGGCTTGTCTGAGTTAGTCTTTAACTATAAATTATTAAATCGATGAATAGTTCATAGATTATTTTTGCTTTAGTGGAGAGTGCTCCTTCACTGTGCTGAGAACTTCTAATGATTCGTAGAAGCTCTAGTGGTCTTATGGGTATTTAACATTACAATTATTAATGAACATTATTTTGCTCGATGTACATTAAGCTTGGGTTTGTGCTAATGTGTTCTAATAATCTTTATATTTTTTATATATAGATGTAGATGTTACACCAACGAAAACGGATGATTTTAAATAATGAAAAGTGTATAAACAATTTGCACTTATTTTGTTTTATTGGTATAAAGTTGGATTACTGAAGAGGAATGTAACGGCTATTGCTCCAGTTCCAATTTTCTTGTTTTCCTATAAGTATTTAAGAATTTTGTTCCTTGATAGTAATAAAGGACAATTAATTGATTTTTTTAAGCATTTTTCTTCAAGACAATCTTTATTTATTGTTATTTGATTTTCTTTAACGTTCTGCGTTTCAATTAACTTACATCGTTATTTTTAAATCTTGAAAATAGAAAAAATAATTAAAAGACGAAAAATTGGCATCAAAGAAAACCGATAAATAAAAATCGGAATGAGAGTAAAAAGAATAAAAGAATGAGATGCATTGCGGCAAAACCGGTTAACGTAATATCCTCACAGTCACTCTCGTATGCATAGAATTTTCCAATAAGGATAAATACACGCCCATAGCTTTCAAAGACATCAAACTTTGTTTGCCGTTAAAGTGAAACTTATATTTTTTTCATTTAAAGCATTTTATCAATAGGAACTTTTAACCGTTCTTTTTAATTAAAGTTACATCTTTCCTATTAAAATGAAAATATAATAATAATGCTAAGGTTTTACACCGAATCCTGGATACTTTGATTAAACAATTTAAAAATTAATTCCCGTATTCAAATAAGAAGCACATAAGTAAATCTTAGATATTTTTACGAAATTTTAAATATTCTTGTAAAGGTAAAATTTCATAGTGACGTGGTAATGTAAATTATTTTATGATATAGTATGCGTAAAGTTGCACTTTACACATTTTGTATATTTTTAAAAGTGCAATTTTACGCATACT